>BPLR01012347.1:0-59441 GCA_021605095.1 Caerostris extrusa | reverse complement strand
TGAACTAGAACAGTAACGAGACAGAATATTTTTTTGTTGACAATTGAAATTTGAACATTTAGTTAAAGGCGGTCTGATGGCCAATTGGCTACTTCAGGCTCGAATGCTATCGTTGGCATGGAAGTTTGTTCGTTTAAAATTTGATGTATGTAGTATAATAATGAATTACAAAACAACTGGACAGATTTTAACAAACTCATAATGAATGGTCAATGATTTTGATTGCTTGAGAAGTGGTTTGCGCTTCAGAGGGAAAACTAATTCCAGTTATTATTCTCCAGTAATAAGAAGGAACAGTCACAGGTAAAATGCATATCACAGCCGAGTTACCGCAGAATAACACATTACCACATTAACTACTAGCAATGTAAGATCGGATCTAAATAATGATAATTATTATTTCTTTTAAAATACTATTCTCAGAAATTCATTTTTTAATTAAATGAAATAAAAGATTCCGATTTGACGAAAACCAGAACCTGCTCAATCATTTCTAAAATTTACAAAGAAACGAATAAAAATTGTTAACACGTCTCAAAAATATTACAAAAAAAAACGCTAAAATTACGATTTGATATTTTACAGTGCTAAAGTGTCAAAACGAAAAATTTATATTTTCACTTTTTATAAAATAATTAGCATAATAATATCTTGTTGCCAGAAGTAGTCTTCTTACAGCATTATATTGATGTTCTACATATTAATATTTTTAAAACAAAAATCAAATGACAGTATTTGATATATAAATGTTATTTTAAACGGGTCTTATGTTCATAACACTTCGAAGTAAACAACTATTTGAGCGTCAAATGGCATGTAACAATAGTACACAAAGAATAATTAACCACTGTGAATTCCTAACACTATTGTAAATTCTTCTCCGGTTAACTCATTACTTCGAACTATTGGAACTTTCTCTTAATCCTTGAAGAGACGCGCTGGTTGGAGATATTTATCTTACCCTTTATCTAAAAGTTTGACAATTTAATGTAATCGAACCTTTTCCTGTAATTAATTATTTAATAATTTATTCATGCCATCCATAAATAATTTTCTTTATATAAAACTAATTTTCATTATCAAATTCCAGTTATAATTAGCACAATAATATCTTGTTGCCAGAAGTAATCTCCTTGCAGCATTATATTCACGTTTTACACATTAATATTTTTAAAACAAAAAAATCAAACGATAGTATTAATAGTACTAATATACAATTACACTTAAATTTAGGATTTTTACAGGATTTTAAATTGGTACTTAAAACAGAATTAATAAAAAATGTTTATAGAGAAATAATCATAATATTACGCATACCTCAAACGAAATATTCCCATCTGTGTGTAGGCAGTGATTTACCAGTAACGTCGAAAACCGATCTATGAAGGGGCTAGCAGCAAAGTTTTGGATGAATGAAGATCATCCATGTAGTCTGTCAAAAAAAAAAAAAAAGGTGAACCAGGCCCACGTCCTGTTCCAGATTGTTCTCTCTCTCCTTCCTCAACGGGGTCTACCTTTCTTCCCGCAAAACTCAAAGGGGTCTTCTTTCACCCCCTACCAAACTGACTGATTTTCTTTTGGACCTCACTGCGGGTACGGGAGGTGACGTCATCTGCCACTCCTGGATTCATCCAAAAAAAAAAAAATATACCCTGCCCACACACAATAGGATAATTGCAAGTTACAACACTCGTAAATAAATGAAAGCAATTTCCCACTGAACTAACACAAAATATAAAATAAACACAATAGGAATTGCATTTCAATACAAAATCAAAATTATTTAAATGTAATTTCGAAGGTTCAGACACTTTTTTCTAGTATCTTATCTTTAATAATGTTGTTTTAAAAATAAAAAAAAAATGTGACATTCAAACAATATCTACAAAGTATTTTTGTACGTCTTTGTTGCTCAATTTTTCAAAAGCACCTTAGAAAATAAAATATTTCTTCTACAGCGTACGGCCGTTGGTAACCAGAGGCTTCAGTTTCGAATCCCGCCATTAGCATGGTCGTTTGATGGTGGTTCGGAATCCATGTTAAACTGTAGGTCGCGACTAATTAGCCTAAAGTGTGCATAAAATGACCGTAGAGCGACAAACCAAACCAAATCTACAGCGCACTTCATATTCTACACAATGCTCAACTCGAAATTGTTTTTATAAAATCTGCTTCCAGAAATACAAAATGTTTAAAATGTTATACTTGGCTCTGTGAAGAATCATTTTAAACTTAAAAAATCATAACTCCTTTAAATCATGGTTTAATGTAATTTTCGACAAGAACAGAACAGTTTAGCATCTAATGGGCAAATAATGTCTTCAATATCTTCAATTCTGTCTTCAATATTCAATCAAAATGTATATTTTCTTAAGTTAAATTTTAAAATATCATGGCATGCAGTGTGTGCAGCATTTGTAAATATTTGATATTCAATTATAATTTTTTAAATTTTCAAAACATCTGTTTAAATTTCTGTTCAAATTTCAGTTTAAATTTTCATTCTCTATCAGAATTTCTTTGAAATTGATTATTCTTTTAACATTATCGAATTTAAATCAAAATGTTGTCACGAAATGCTTGAATTTTTATGTATTTATTCAGTTACACCTTATGTAAAAACAGAAATTAAATATACATTTATATACAATTTATTTTTTGTGATATAAAATATTAAATAAAATATTAAAGATCCAGTATTTGGTATTTTTATAATAATGATGAAGTAACCTTTTTTCAATAATATATATTTCTAAATTACTCAAATTAGAAAACCCTAAATGAAAATTTTAAACATTCAACCACGTTTAAAGCATAATTACAAAAATGAGTTTTTACAATTATTTTCCTCAAAACGCTTTTATCAGTAGCCGATGAAGCTGTAGTCGTATTTCGAATTATGTTTTTTGCCATTAATTTCTTAGAAATGCGGAATATTTTTGTTTTATACTAATTATAATCGTAAAAAACATTCCAAACATTCACCAAAATTTAAACTGTCAACGAACTTTTCTTTAGTATTGCAGTTATTTTTATGGAGAATATGCAACTTTCAAGTTCCATTCCTAATATACAATTATCTGAAAGTTTATATTCAAACATTAAAAAGATATTTCCCCGGGTTTTTCATATAGGAAATATTTCATTTTATAAATTAAATTATTTACATTAAAAAAAAATTTATTTTGCTTATTACAATATTTACACTGCAGACATTTGATAAATGTTGTCATAAGCAGTCTATTTTTCCCATTGGTAAGTCGTAGTTTAATAGAGGTAAATTCTTATGATTTATAAGAAAAAAAAATATTTCTTAAATATATACTTCTCTGGTACTAACAAATTCAGGAATAGCCACAGAAAAAAAAAGCATGCAGCAGCCGAATTACACAAAATGAACCATTCTAAATACATGTAAAATAAGGTAATATTGGATCTGACTATTTTTTAAATTTTTACTTCCTTAAAAAATATTGTGTTCAGAAATCCAATTTTTTTTATAAAGTGGAATAAAAAAGATTCAGATTTCATTAAAATTAGAATCAGTTCAACTATCTCAGGAAATTTTCTATGAAAGATTTAAATAATCCCTCAAAAGGTTCTTTAAAATTCTACAAAGATAATTGCAACAAAATTATGACTTGTTCTTTTACAGTACTTAAGTTAAACGGACATTTATATTTTCACCTTTAAAAAAAAAAATTAGCAGAATACTATTCCATTGCTTGAATTTATATTATTTACAGCATTATATTAAAGGCTTATATTTTAATATTTTAAAAAGAAGGCACATCAGCAAAACGTATTTGATACGTAAGCATCTTTTTAAAGAGTCATATATTCATAAAATTTCAAAACGTACTAATACTTGAGCTACGAATTACAATTAACAGTCGCACATGAAGATGAACCAATAACCTTATGATATTATATGAACCTTAATAATAAGTCCATTTTTTCAGAAATTAACTCCTTACTTCAAACTGTTGGAACTTTCTATGCTTGAAAATACGCCCGCTTTGTATTTTAGATATTTGCTTTGTATTTTGTTGAAAATTGATAAACTTTTGATAAATACAATTGAATCTTTACTGTAATGAATAATTTGTTATTAACAATCAAATTATTTTCTTAATATAAGTTTAATTTTCATTATAAAATTCATGTTAATTTAAAATAATATATGCTATTATGAAAAAGTGAACCTTCGGCATGTATGAGGTATTTTTAAACAATAGGGTTATCACATTTCTAGAAAACCTCGTATTTTTTTTTTTAATTTAGGAAGTTCCTTTACTTATAATCCTTATTCTAAATATCCGAAATATTTATTCACAAAATAATACAAATTGAAGAAATATTTCATGAAGTTATTCCGATTATTAATTTTTAATGCAAGAATTACAGTAGACAAAAACTTTCTTCGACCTGAAATATCTCATACATCAACGAAAGAAATCCTCTACTGTAAATATATGAAATTTATTTATAGCTATCAGAAGCCAATATAGAATCAAAACTACTTACCTTCAACTTTAGATAGAAAGGCTTTCTCTAATGTGGTATTTTCTGTAAATCTCTTTCCTTAAAAATCGGTTATTAAAATTATTTAATGTTCTGACTTGACTTGACTTGACTTGGCGCTTTGAGATGTATGCTCGCTGACGCTGCTTTATCTCAAATTATCCGAATGTTTTTATTGTCAACCAAAATTGCAGAAGTGTAAATAAGACCTCCTTAAAATACACTCAAAAATTTAAAATTCCAAAATCATTGAAAAATCCGAAAACACTGAAATCATTTTGAAATTTCAGGAGTCCAAAATTCCTTCTGAAATACCATAAACGTTGTCGACACTTTCTAACAATCAAAAGAATAACAATAAAAGAAGTATATTTGGACATGAAAGGAATGGATAAAATACTAATCAAACGATGAAACATTTTAGCATTTAAACGATGATTTAGAACGCATGAAGTACTACTAGTACTTGAAACGAAAAATGAAAATGAGCTAACACGAAAAAAAACCAATATGGGGTACCCCATAGAAGACGGGGTTACGAGACTTTTCGTAGAAATTGTAAAATTACTGTTGTTTTATAATAAGCATCTTCAGACATATCGAATAGCCATGAGTATGAAAGAACTTTATAACCAAAAGCACTTTGGAGTTTGTTTCGGGAATATCATATTTTTGCATTGGAACAAAATGTGTTCCACTGTTTCTGGAGTTTTGCAGATTGAACATAATGGAGAAGAGGTTAGGCCAAATCTGTGGAGTTTTGCGTTGCAAGGATATGTTTTTGTGCGGAACCTGGATATAAGAGTATCTTCCCTTCGATGATTAGGAAAAAGTCTGTGTGTAGGTTTAATATTATTCAAGTGCATGTGTTCCTGAGCATATTTGCTACCCTTCCACTGTTCCGTTGCTTTAAGTTGTGCTTTCTTTTTAGTTGAAAGATGAGATCTTCCGGTGAAATCAATGAAAAATTATTGAATCTGTTGCAGATTTCGCGAGGGAGTCTGCTAGTTCATTTTCCTTAATACCAACATGTCCTGGGGACCAGATTAATTCAATTGATGAAATACTATTGCTAAGATCTTGAAGTTTATTACCCACAAACTGAATGATACGATTAGAATGTATGTTACAATTTTGTAACGCTAGAAGAACGGATAGACTATCTGTGAGAATAATATATTTATGAGAAGAATGAACATAAGTAGAAAGAGCTAACAGGAGTGCTAGGGCTTCTCCTGTGAAAATACTATTATGATTTGAAATCTGTCCAGATAAAGACTCTTGTGAAAAGGAATTAATAATTGCTATTGAATGTTTAAGTTCTGTCTTAGAGGCGTCAGAGGCTAAAATGATTCTATCTTTCCAATGTTCATTTTTGTATTGTTCAAAGAGAAATTTTATGATATGATGAGGTAACTGTTTGGTTTGAAAAGGTAAATCGCCAAGATGAAAAGTGACTTTCGAATTTACTCTAACTGGCGGAAAATTAGGAATTAAATTAGAAGGCTGGATGTCTAAATTGTTTAAGAGATCAGCAAAAAAAGCATTGTAATGAAATGGGACGTTTTAACCTTGGAGTTTTATTACTCGATCTAAGATAAATGGTGAGTGGAGACGAGGAATCAAAAGAAATTTGTTTAATGAAAAAGCGCTCTGCAAGCATATGCAACCTCTAAACCAATGAAAGCTGATCAGTTTCTTTAAGTAAAACTGGAATAGGTGTCCACCTTGGGAGACCTGCTGCAATACGCAAAGCCAGATGATATAAAGGGCTAAGTATTTGGAAGTCACTATGGCTAGAGGAGATAAAAATCGGAGCTCCATATTCCAGTAAACTACGAATAGTGGTATTTGTAATTTGAATTAAATGATAGGATCGACAACCCCAGGAATTAGCAGCAATTGCTTTAAGAGCATTTAATTTTTTAATAACTTTCCTTTTAAGATACTGGAAATGTTGTTTGAAAGTGAGGTTATAAGAGAATATGATACCTAAAATACGTGTATGTTGTTTCCAAGGGATGCGGATATTGTAAATATGCAGATGTTGAGCTGGTTGTTGTTTTTTATTGGAAAAGTTAACTGCTTCGCACTTTTCTGGTTGAAGGGTATATTTCCACGTTTCACACCATTGGATTATTTTATGAAGTGTTATTTGAAGGTTATGAAGGACTTTTTCCAAAGAATGATCGCTGCTAAAAAGAAAAATATCGTCAGCATACAATAAGCATTCCGTATGTTCAGGAATGATCTCGTAAATATCTCTCATATAAATGGTAAAGAGAAAAGCAATGAGAACACTCCCCTGCTGTACACCACGAGTGGAAAACAATTTCATAGAATCAGAGTTTCTCCAATTGACATAAAAATTCCTGTTATTAATGAAATTGTTTATCCATCTGGCAGCAGTTCCCTTTATGCCAACCTGTAAAATTTTATAGATAAGGCCATCTCTCCAAATTGGATAATATGCGGCAGAAATATCCAACTTAAGAAAAATGCAAAATTTTTTGGCATTTTTGGCTTCAATTATTTTATGATGCAGTAATGACAATGAATACATACAATCTTTGAAAGGAATAAATCCTGAGTGATTGGGGTGGAATTTATCATGAACTGTGAAGTGAATGATTCTTTTGAGAACAATACGTTCAAAGATTTTACTAATAATAGAGGTCAACGCGATAGGACGAAAGGAGGTAGGAGAAGTGCTGTCTTTTCCGGGTTTAAGGATAGGAATAATTTTAGCTGTTAACCATTCCAAACAATGGGAGACTTGAGCTGCTTTGGTGTGTGCTCGGTGACAGGTTTCTTTTTTGAACTCGTGTTTTTGTCTCGGGTTTCGTAAGTTAAAAATTTTCTTTATTTTTTTTTAAATCTAATCAGTTTCTCACCTGGTAGGTTACCGGTAAACTTTAGTTTGTTTTTTCATAATTTGTCCAAGGTTGTGGTTAATGTTTTAAAGCGTAAAGGGAGGGCCTCACTCTCTAAGTGGGCATACTTAGAGGTCTGAAATGGCAGAAAAAAATAGTAATTCTAACAGCATGGATTTTCCTCGGAAATAGATCTCAATTTCATCTCTTCTAGAGACATCACATCAAATTGCCTTTAGCACATGAAAATGAAGCGCACTCATTTGTAATAGTATTTGAGGTGACAAATGGCTCAATTCCAAGGGCTCATCCTAAAATATTATAAGATAACATTTCTTCTAAAATGAGCACATTAAAACACATTGAGTTTATGCGTATCACTAGACAGAATAAATTTATATTTTCAACCTCTCACTATGATACTGCTCAAGAACTGGTAAATATTAAAGCCATATTAGGAGTTCCGGTAAAGGCATCACTTTACCCGGAAAAGATTACTACCCGTTTCCTTTTACATAACATCCCAACAGACATTTCACTTTCTGAACTCGCTTTGGAATTGGAAGAAGAAAATAGGGTTTCAGTAATAGAACTCAAAAGATTTACTAGTAAAAGAACAACTCCGACTTTCACCTCTCCGGTTTTAGTTTCAATTTTGGGTACGATATTACCGGAATACATAAGACTGTGGCTAACCCAGCAAAAAATTTCGCTATTTGTGGATAAACCACGTCAATGTCGAAATTGTCACTCGTTTTCTCATCCCGCCTCAAATTGCAAAAAATCTCTTACTTGTGAATTCTGCAGTTCCAATCATCATGTTAATACATGTACCGAACAAACTCCTAAATGCATAAACTGTAGCGAAAATCATAAGGTCACAGACATGAATTGTCCTAGCCGTAAAGCAGAAGAACAATTTTTAAAATTCAAAACCCTCAACAGGCTTTCTTTTGTAGAAGCGCGAAGAATATATCGCGTTCCGAAAGAAGATTCATTTTCCGCTAAAGTAAAAATATCTTCTCCACCTAATTACATTACCAAAGAAGAAATTACTACATTATTTCAACAGCACGCCATGGAAACTCAAAATTTAGTGAAAGAAATGTGTCATGCACAAGCATCTAATTTACAGGAGTCACTCAAAGTACTCACAGAAAATATAATAACTAGTATAAATTCCCTCAATCAAGCGATAAAGAAACTCTCTTTACCTCCAATGACAAAATTAACATCTTCGGGTAAGGAAAAGAAAAAGATTAAAGCTAAAAACCAGAGTTTTGAAACAGCGCAAGACTTCGATTTTACGGGAAAAAAGTCGATAGATCAAGATTATCCTTCTTTAAATTTCTTTACTTCTAGTTTAACTTAATTACTGTTATTGAAAATTATAATTTTGCATCTTGGACTCATTGGATTTTTTATTTCTTTGTTGTTGATCAATCTTTATAAACTTTTATATTAATAACTACAACAATGTTTAAAGTGCTACAATGGAATGCTCGTAGCATTCGAGCCAAACGTCCATATCTGATCCAATTTTTTTCGTCAATGTCAGTGTTAGCAATACAAGAAACTTTTCTTAATTCTGAGGATCATTTTCACCTACCGGGTAAATTAATTTATAGAACAGATCGCTCTGACAATACACGCAGAGGAGGTCTTTTAATTGCAGTTGATTCTATTTTTCCTAGCAGAGTTTTTACTCTGGCCAACCTTCCGGATTCTGATAACGAAATACAAGCAGTTACAATTCATATTTCACATAAAACTATAACTATCGTTAACATTTATTCTCCAAGAGGTATTTTCACTATTGAATGGCTGGATACAATTAGTCAACAACTTCCCTCTAACTGTATTATTCTCGGCGATTTTAATTCTCATCATCCCATTCTAGGATCCACCTCTTCTACAACTAGTTCAGAAATACTGATCAACTGGATTCTTCAGAATAATCTTAATATTATTAATACTACCACTCCCACTCATATTACTCCGACTGTTACATCGCTTATTGATCTCCCATTGCCAGCGCAGACATTTATCCTAATATTTCTTTTGCTGTTCCCTCCGATCCCTGCGACAGTGATCATCTTCCGATACAGTTATCGTTTCAACTTTCTGCTTCACAAAAAATTTGTAGATCGATCATATTATGGTCTAAAGTCCATCTTTTCCTCCAAGATCAGAAAAATCTTGATCGCACTTTTTCTTCATACTCAGATTTCCATTCTTTCTTAACTCAGGCTCTCCTTACCAACAAAAACTTCATAAAACCTCTCACAGTCAAAACCTCCCGTGGTGGAACTCCCGCTGCAATAATCTTTTAAAACAGAAACGCAAATTATTACATCAAGCTCGATCTCAACTCTCTCAAGATTTATGGATTTCATATAAGAAAATTTCTGCCAAACTTCGTCACTACATCTCAGATCTTAAAAAACAATATTGGGATTTTGTGTGTTCCTCTACCGGATATAACGGCAAAATTTATAAAATCATTAAAGCTATTCATAATAGAAACAATATTCTGGATAGCAATAAAATTTTTCATTCTAATAATTCTTTCATTTCAGACCCGACGCAGCAAGCTAATTTATTAGCTACTCAGTTTAATAAAACCTTCGACCATCAGTTTATTCCATTTGATCTTTCTGACAATTACAACCAACATTATAATAGACCAATTACATTTAACGAGCTAAAAGATGCTATCCGCGCTGCTCCTAATACTTCTCCCGGCAGTGACAATATACCTGCAAAACTTATTAAAATTCTTCCTGATTCTTATCTTTTTTCATCTGCTCAATATCTTCAATAGTATTTGGTTAACTGGTAATTTAATGTTCTGTATAACCAACATCTGCCTTAGTATTTGTGCACTCCCGTTGCCACAACTTTTTAAAGAATACTTAGAAATTAATATTCTTCAACTACGCGCAAGCTCAGTTTGGCTTGTTGCTCCACGATCATTTTTTTACACACTTGGGCTTAGCAGACCGGGATCTACAGTTCAAAGTGGATTCTGAACAACTAGTTATTGTAGATTATTACGGAGATCCTTGGCCGCGTAGCGTCTACTAGCTCCTTCTTTGTAAAATGTTGAAACATAGCGGTGGTCTCATGCCCTTTGAGTTAATAAGCAAAATAGATAATTAAATGCCCCTTTTTTTAAAAGAATTATTTATTTAATAAAATTATAAAATGAAAAATATCAAAAATTTCAAAAATGTAGATGTTGATGGAATCAGTTGCATGTAATAACCACGAATGAGCAAATGTCAAATTAGGAGAAAAGCGAACTTTTTCATCTAGGCAGTTGTAAGGAATTAATTTAAAATATTTAGAACAGTGCGAGGTCTTTTGCTGTGTTTGCGGGAAGAAATATCATAATCGTAATTTTGTAGGATATTTAATACAGGGTATTAATGTTTCGCATATCATTATAGAATTTAGTAGAAATTTTGGGAACAAATTGTCTTAAACTTGGAATCGAGAGAGCTCGTCTAATATCGTAATTACGAAAGTACCAGGGTGAATTCATTAACATTCTGAGAGTTTTGTTCTCAAGCCTTTGAATAATTTCAAAATGGGCTTGCATAAGCTAATACTGGACGAAGATAAGAGAGATATATTAGAATTTTGAGATTAAGAGGTAAAGCTGAATTTCTATTGATTAAAGTGTAGAGAATTCTAAGTTGAGTATTGAATTTATTTCTAAGGTTGTAGATATGCGATCTGTAGTTAAGTTTACTATCAAGGATAATTCCTAAGTACTTAGTTTCTTTAGACCAGGTGATATAATTAATGTATATTTTAATATTAGGAGGGTTATAGGATTTTTGCAAGTGAAAAGAACTGCTTCAGTCTTGTCCACATTTAATTTTATCTTCCAGTTAATGAGCCATTTTTCTAAATCAATGATATAATTTTGCAAATTTTCCTGGATGGTGCAAGTTTTTCGGCCTTGCGTTAAGATTGCAGTGTCATCAGCATAAAGACTAATTTTGATATTGTTCTTTTGTGGAATATCGTTGATAAAGATATTCTGAACCACTAACCAACACCCATGTTACCACCAGGATTCGAACTTCTTCGCGCACATCTGATTCTACCCAATGCCCATCTCTATAATGTTTTTAAAATATGCAATATCACAATAAATATATTTTTTTTATTTCTGGAAGCAGATTTCTAGAAGCAAACTTGGATTTACGAAATTTCTTTCCAAACTCAAAGTCAATTAAAATCATAATGCTAGGCTATAATTTTCATAATACGATACTATAATTTTCGTCAAGATTAGAATAGATTTGCATCTAATGGTCTGAGAAAATTATCTAAAATTAGGCTGCAGTTATATGAAACACATATATCTCAAACATAATGTTTATTGTTTTGTTTATATGTGCTTTTATCATGAATTATAATTATTATTTCTTTGCTAAATTTTTTTTCAAGATGCATTTTTTAATTTAGCGAATAATTAAATTATAGTGAAATGCAGTGTTTGAATCCTTAGTAAATATTATACAATCGCTTGAAATATTTAATTTTTTCTGAATTTCTCTTTTATAATTTGTATCAAAAAAATTAAAATCGATAATTTTTTTATATTATAGAATTTAAATTAAAATTTTAGCTGTGAACGTTCTTTATAGCCGTGAACGTTAACTTATTGCCTATATGTTTTTATTATTAATTCCTCTTAAATATTTTTTAAAAAAATTTTTTATTAACCTCACCATAATAAAAAAAAAAAAAAAAATATTGTGATATTGCATATTTTAAGAACATTATAGAGTTGGGCAATGGGTAGAATCATGGTTGGTCATGGGTATACAATAAACCAACCAAATATCTTTCGTGTACCCTAATAATTGATGTCACTTGTCTAAGAAGAATAAAAGCAGACAATCCCTCAATCCCTTCTCCCCCCCCAGGGGCCTGAATGGCCGAGTGGCTGGCGCTCGGTACCACAGGTTTCGTAGTCGAGTCCCGGCGGGTCATGGATGCTTGTAGTGGTTCGAAATCCACTTTAAACAGTAGATCCTGGTCTAACAGGATCGTAGAGCGTTGTGGAGGTACTGTTACTCCGTGTTATCATTACCACTCTATCGTTCTATGCCAAAGTTAAATTTTACTGTTCAATGATTCAAGAGCATTAAACACCTTAATGAAATGAATAATAATCATCTTGCATTCCGCTTTCAAATAAAATAAATTGGTTTATTATCAACAAGCGGCAAATAAACCGATCAAAATTGCCATGAAGTACGACTGTTTAAACGCATTTATGTAAGAAATATTTCTATAAACAATAATTTTTATCAATGGTTGGAAGTTAATACAGTCTTTAAAACAATATAAACATTCAAAATGTTTTTCAAACTTTTTTTAAAATATTGGAAAAAAAATTAGAAATATGAAATATGTTCGCATAAAAATCAATTATTTAGTATTTAAAATTGAAGCCCATTTACTTCACATTATTTAACATTTTCCAATATTTTACGAAAATTATACACTGGAAATTCTACCTAAATTCCAGTAAAATTGTTAATTATTCTGAAAATAGGTTTATTTCAGCAAAACCTGTCTATCTATAATTTATATGTGCACTAAATCAATAATGATAATTAGATCAAAAATAGTGTTGATCCTTTAGGATGTTAGTTCCTGCTAAATCAGACATGGAAAATAAAACTAAAAAAAAAAAAAGGCCGTTGACGGTTGATGTTCGGATATGGAGGAGAAATATTGAACTCCGGTTCGCTTTGACACTGTCTCAATTTGTCCTACTGTTAAGTGTGGGGCACTTTTTTTTTAGCAATGCAATACGTTTTGTTTTGTATAGGATTTTAGCTTTAATATTCCTTGTAATTAAGATGTCTATTTTTATTTTATGAACTGTCTTCATTTCTTACAAGTTGTTTGGTTTCTTGCAAGTGCAGTCCCAGAAAGTTTAACTTTTAAGGGAACGCTTCTTATTAAGCTGTCATCAATATTTCTTCAAAAGACATTAGGGATTACAATAACGTTTCCATTTTAAATCATTCGGACATTAACTTATCTTCCTAAATAAAAAAATGATAGAAGAACAAATATTTATTAAAACAAAAATTATTTTTTCTAATATGCATGAAAGCTCAACTTCTGTGAAGATCTGGGGATGTACTTAAAAACATTCAAATAAGATTTAATACCAAACAAAAGTTCATCTTTTCAGCATTTCCATGATTTCATGCACACCAAATAATTGTAATTTGTGTCGCGATTGTTTGGAAACGTTACCTTTGAAAACATCTCATGTGATAGAAAACACTCAGAGAATAAATGAAGATTTAAACATATAGATTTGGTTTTTCAAAATATATGAAAATAATTATTTTTTTTTCGAAATTATTTGTTCCGGGTAGATAAATTTGTAAATAAATTTATATTTCACATTATATTTAATGATGAACGTAAAATGTTTATGTGTATTCTTTAGAAAAATATATTGTTTTAATTTCAGGACATTTAGTCATGAAATCATTGTTTTATTACAAATGCAGTTTTGGTTGCATAAAATTACCTAAATGACCAATTTTCTTTAATTTATTAGTGGAACAAATTGTCCAATATTTTAAAAAATTGTTTTATTGCAATTTCAAATTTTCATTCATTTATTGTCATATAAAAATAGCTAATACGATAGAATTAAGAAAGAATTTACCATTTGCACACTGTAAGATTTTACTGTAATATAAAATATATCAAAACAAATTCTTTAAAATCAGTGACATTTATAATTAATATTGATTATGATATTTTGATCCAGGTATAATAAAATGTTTATTTTTTATGCAGGATTACATAAATATTTATAATATGATACGACTTTTTAATGATACGATGCATTAATTACAGAATATTTACGATCTTAAAATAATAAACATTGTTATAGATAATTACTATAAAACAAAATTTCGTGGAGATTTTAAATTTTCAATAACTATTCGTATACTCATTATTATAAACCACAAACGTCATTTTATAATTCAAATATACCTCATACTATTATATTTTCTTACGAATTTTTATGAAAATACATTTGCAAAATAATGTATTAAAAAGAAATATCATTGCAAGGATCCACAAATATTTTTGCTGCAATGAAAATTAAAAGAATTTTTATTATAATTAAAATTCCTATTTTTATTGTAGAATATAAAAACAAGTATTCACAGCACGAAAATATTAAAATATTTATTTAGTGATTAAAAATTATATTACACCATATATTATAAAATCATATACAAGAACAATGATATTTAAATTTAAAGAAAAAAATGTAAAACATCATAAAACCAATTATCTTAAAATTCTGAAACTGATTATACAAGTTGTTTAAGATAATTTTTAACTCGTCATTCATTAAAATTGAACAACATACGTAAGAAATACAATTGTCAGTAACAAAACAAAAACGTATAAAAATTTTTCATTACAAAGAATTATCAAAAGGCTCTTCTATGCATGCTCAAATACTGCTGCATACTATAGTTTCCGTTTCGTATGTGTCCGCATGTGGCTCGTTAATTCGTCTCTTCGTGAGAAACTCTTTTCACATTTGCCACATTCGTGTGGTTTCTCTTGCGTATGGATACGATAATGTCGCTGTAAACTTCCTTGCTGACGAAACGATTTATTACAAAGTTTGCAAATGTGGGGTTTTTCTTTTAAGTGAATCAATAAATGCCTCTTCAAATTGCCCTTCAGCGAAAACTTCTGGTTACAAGCTTCACATTCAAATGGCATTTCTTTCGTATGCGTAAGCAAATGAATCTTCAAATTAGACATTTGAATAAATTTTTTTTTGCAAATTTCACACATATAATTTTTTTCTCCAGAATGCGTAAGTGCATGCCTCTTTAAATATATTTTTTGTGTAAATGCCTTGTCGCAAATGTCACAAACATATGCCTTGAGACCTGTGTGAACACGCATGTGCTGTGATAAATTCCTTTTCTGTTGGAACACTTTACCACAAGTCTCACATTCGTAATATTCTTGTGTAGTGTTAATATTAGATTTTAACATGGTTGCCTTTATATAATTTATTATAAAACCTTCAAAGTAAAAATTGTCTTCCTTTCAATTCAGAGCGATCTTGCTTAATCTGTATGTTGATTATTTGCAGCTGTTGTCCACTGAAATTCCTTATATTCTACAAAAGAAGTAGATTTTAAGAATGAATAATATTGATATTCTTTTTTAAATAGTTAATAAACTAATTTAGTAACAAATAACATTTACTGTTATCACCTATTAATTACATTAATTACTCGCTAAACAAAAATCATTAAAACAAAGATGCCAATATGTAAAACTATTCCTGTTACTATTTTACAATTTTCCATATCGTTTTTTTTTTTTCAGAAAAACAAACTAGTGTTCTGATTTAAATCGGTTTTCTATAAATTCTGAATTAATATGTGGGATTTTATAACATCTATAAATTATTTCTAACGTTCATCAATTTTTACGAAATTCTTTTAGCGTCGAAGTGTTTTACTAAATTTTTAATTTATTAGAAAATTTTCATTTAAATTGCTTCATTTCATTATGAGGTTAACAACGACACTAAAGTTCTCATTTTGTCAACCAAATATTACTCAACAATAGCAAATTATATGTAGTGGACTGGTATCACTAAAATGAGGCAATACCTCAAAACATTCTTGATTTTCTTCATTCGATCGTTTTTTTATTAGATTTCAAAACCTAATTTTATAACATCAAGAATAAAAGGCAGGATACACTATTTTAATAATACTAGAATAATAAATATACTAAATTGCACTCAGAAAAGTCACTTTAACATAACATAATATAAAAAGTACTCCAAATATATTTTGAAAGATTTTCAACATTAAAATGCCAGTCAAACGGTTTGAGTAACTATAATAAACTAATGATTTACAAAAAAGGTGCTCTTGACAAGCACATTGCAGAAATATTAATAAGGTATTTTTAAAATTTAACATTTGTAAATCGCGTAAAATGTAGATTGAATTATAATGGAGTTTCAATAGTTAATAGAAAAAAAAATGTAATCATTTGATTTAAACCAGATTTCGCCAATCAAATATTTTAATTTGTTTGGCAATAATGGAAATGAACACCTTAATGACATAAATGCATATTTGAGCATTTAAAATGCTAAAATCTATTAAATCAGACAGGGGTATATTATAACTAAAAAGCCAATGGAAATTTAAAAATAGCAAAAACACAATTGCATAAATATAGGATTGACACCAATGAATTGAAGTCACACTAATAATCCAGAAAAAGTTATTAGATGACACACAGTCAGTCACAAAACTCAATGTATACCTATTAAAATAACAAATCATAAATATTAAAAAAATCAAATTTACGGCAACATTGCAATATATACGTTGAGTAATATTTAATCGTGTCCATATATGTTGTTGTTGTTATCGTGTCCATAGTAATATTTAATGAAAAATAAAAATCAAATTACCTTTCCAAACTCTGCAAAAAAAAAAAAATCTAAATTGTCATTACAAACATTGCAATTGGTCATTTTTCACATTTCTCAACTTATGTTGCGAAATGTGATAATTAAATTAAAGAGAAATAAAGAGAACTTTCGTCCTAAATTGCAATGGCTCCTGCACCAATTCTATTGTACGAAGTATTGTGTATCTGAAAACATACTCAAGTATTCTGCTTAGTGATGGTTTCAAAATGTTCTGTTTTATACATGAAAAACAAATCTTTATATTTTAATAATTGTTCTGTATACTTCAAATATTTTTAAAGCCTAGCTATAAAAATACAATTTAATAAATTTTTAATGATTTAATGTAATTATCACTTTACATATTACGAAAAACTCCCAACACACCATATTGAACCAGCTGACCGAAAATATTCACGAAAATATAGCATTATAAATTTCTGAACTTAGAAATGAATTTTACCGCTAATATACAATTTACAAATATTCAACATTCCTGAAATATATTATTCCATTAACTTTTTAAAACTAAAAATAATTTCCCTAGTTTTAAAAACATATGAAATTTATTTCAAGAGAAGTATTTATTATCCACATTAAACAATAACACATTTTGAAAATATCTAGTGTTGCTTTCCCTGAAAACTTGAATGAGATAAAATAATTATGGTTTTATATACAGATTTATTAGTTTAAATTTAAATTATGTTGAATATATACAGCAAAGTGTACACTTTCTC
The DNA here is from genome assembly GCA_021605095.1 of Caerostris extrusa. NCBI lineage: Eukaryota > Metazoa > Arthropoda > Arachnida > Araneae > Araneidae > Caerostris > Caerostris extrusa. The sequence goes on along the minus strand of BPLR01012347.1, from coordinate 41,766 downwards.
AATAATGATTTTATCAATGAAACTGTCACTGAATTAATATATACTATGGCAGATATGCTAGAGGATATCCCTTCTGAAAGACACCAGTAAGGAAGTGAAATCGGATCAGTAGAAAGATTAATTGAAGAAACAAGATTTCAACTATTGAGAACTGGAAATTTGGGTTGTTTTAAATGATGTGTTGTGATAAAATTGTGCAAGAAAGGCCTCTGATCTCCCCCTGATTGCACTAATATAAAACTCGTACATTGTAATTCGAATGTCTGGGTGGGTACAACAATAACATACATAATACGGACTTATAAATAGTTGAAATCCACTTGAATGCATTCCCAATATCAGGACTCCATTAACGGGTTAATTGCAAGAGGATGTGTAAAAATCTTGCTTGACGACATACACTTTAAAGATTCAAGTAGCATGAAATAAACCGTGCTCTTCATTTGGTAGTGAAGACACAGCAGGTAAAATAGGTAAAGGATATTGAAGCAAATGCTCTTGAAATTTACTTGGAAATGGAGACAGAAGATTTGAAGAATTATTTGCGATGCATTACTGAAAGACGATTAGCAAAAAAAAAAAAAAAAAAAAAATCACAAATTAAAATTTGAAGTTACAGAAATTTCCTCCGAAATCAAAATATGAATGAAGTAGAAAAAAAAAAAAATCTCGAGCTCATCAGAAATACAGAATTGTTGCATGAATTCATTTCAAGGTATCCCGAATTAAATGCGTGTGCTTACATAATAATGCATGTACATGTATTTCTAAATGTGCATGTACAAGTATTTCTGTTAATGGTAAATATTAAAAACTGCATTCATGAACAACGCAATAATGTTACTTTTTTGTATTTCTATGACAAATTATATACAATTCTTTTTAACTATTTAATGAGGTTTATTTGCGTTATGATTTTTTTAAATATTAGTAGGGAAGTTCCAAAACAAATTCATTAATTTTAATTAAATATTATATTGAATCCCTCTTTTGAAAAGGATGACTAAGACTAAGGACGTTAATCTGGAAAAGCTTACCATTGTTCAAAAGCACCACTGTATTAATAAGGAATAGTTTTAAAAAAACGCAATCAATTAGTAATATATGGTGAAAAAAATTTTTGCACAACAATTGTTTGAAATGAACACAATAATGTAATTTTTAAATAATACTACAGAACATTTTGGTACATCATTACAAGTCTCTTTTTTAATATATGCAGTAAGTTAAAATACTTAATAGTTCGTGAATAGAAAAAAAATTATTCCAAGTAAATTAATATTTGTTTCAATTTACTTAATATAGTGTAATTATCATTTTTATAATTTAAAAGCTCTACACACAAATTTTAGAGAAAAGAATATCAAATAAAAATATTTTATATTTTACAGCATTTCTACATTTCAAATCAACTAAAACTGCTTAACAGTTCAAAGTGGGCAATTATCAGTAACTAACTGAAGAATCAATAACCCATATTTATAAATTTGTTAATTTAATTATTTAATTATATATTTTTTTAATTATCAATAATTTTAAATGTATTAAATTAATTCTGACTAAAGGTTTATAATTCTACTTATATAGAAAATAAATCTAGATTTCAATTGAATTAAAATAGTGAACTTTATAACTTTTTGATTTCAGAAACGTTATACACAATGTTAAATAAATGGATATTAAATAAAAATAGATTTTGCAGCATTTCTTCATTTTAAATCAATTATATTTGCTTAACATTTCAACGTGGACAATTATCAATAATTAACTTAAATGATAACTCATTTTTATAAAATATCTACAATAGCAATATTATTTTTTCCTTAAAAATCAATCTGTCATTTAATTCTACCTAAATGTTCGCAATTCTACATACATAGGAAATTAATTTTCGACTGAAACAAATACGAGCATTAGAAACACATCAATTACGTTAAGAATAATATATTACATAGATTAGATACAAATATATGAAATATACATACTTAATCAAAATTATTAAAATATCAATAAAATTTAATTTACCAACACCTTCTGCGTGGATGCGAGTTTAATATGTCTCTTATTCTTCAAGTATTAGACTTGCAAATCGGAGATTTAAGCTTTCTGACTTTGTATTATCTCAACTTACTCAAATGCTAACGAAATAAAAGATCAAGTTTCAGTTTTAATGCGATTTAATATACAAATCAACCAAAATAAAACTTTTTTTTTTTATTCTCTGTTGCCACGAAAGGTTTTACTTCCTGTAAGTATTTTCTTAAGTTGTTGCAGTACAAATTCTACCTCTGCCCAAAGTTGCCAATCATTTCATTAAATGATTTAATAGATGTGATGTCACAACTAACCACCTTCGTTTAGATACTAGATTTTAAATACTCTACTTATTAAATGCGACCGAATCAACCTTTTTTAAAAAAAAAAAATATCATATAAAATCCTCACTATTATAATTTTCATAAAGATTAGGTTACTTTTACATCTGTGGTTAACTTGGCATCTATTAAGCAGGATTACAATATATTATACTCAGAAAACGTACTATTATTTAAAATATCTTTAATTCATAATTTATTATTTTTTAATAATACAAAATCTTTAATGCTTGAGAATTGATTATTTTATTTAAAATTAAAAAAATCGAATCATGTATGTGATTAATATATGTTTCGTATACAGAATAAAAATATAATTTATTTTACTTCATTTTAATGTTTTTAGTCGGCTTGATGGCCTACTCAGTCAGTGCTCTTTAGTACCACAGGCTTCAGGTTCGAATCCTGGCTATAGTATGAATAGTGATAGTGATTCGGAATACGTTTTAAACATCTGGCCCAGTGTAACGTACCCGTGGAAATGTTCGCAGGTATCATGCAGGAGGGCTCCACCTCGAATAATCTGGAGGCATGATTGAAGTCACTCTTTCAGAAACGAAGAGATTCGATGGCGATTGTGATAATGTGTCTCAGCATCGATGGTCGGGCTGCCTGTTGGGAGTTTTCCCGGATTTTTTTCCAAACGAAACGTAAATACTGGGCAGTTAACCTTCAAAATACTAACGGAAGGCATTTTCCTTTGGTTGTTCGTGGTATGCGTGAGGCGTACCGATGTTCCATCCCCCCCCTGCCCTTCTAACTGGTAGGGGGCACGGATGGTTGTTAGTGCAGTTATATGCAGAAATGTTTTTTTTTTTTTTTTTTTTTTTTGTAAGATCCACGACTATATTGAATATTGGTCAGTTGATTTTTATGCCAATTTTTCACCATTTTATAGGAAATTATTGCAAATTTTGATGTGATATCTCGGAAGTGCATTTTTTTTTTTCAAAATAGCTCAAATACATTCTATTTTAAAAGTACTAAGTATTAAACGTTTTCAACTTTATTTATTCTGGGAGAAAAAAAGTTTTGAAAATAAATTTTAAACTTCAATAATAAATTAAATTAACATTGTCAAATTTAGGTTTCTTTCCTAATCACAAATTAATCAAAATTAGAACTAATTTTAATAAATGTTATTTAAAAGCATATATAACGATCCCAATAGGTTTACGAAAAGCTTGTTTCAATTCGACATTTCATCTGACAGAAAAATCCAACAATACAAATTAACCAAAAACTTAAAGCATTTTTCTTTTTAAATTTTTTAAAAAACTAGAAATGTTTTTGGCACTTTTTACAGCAAAGTAAGTTTGGATCTTTACTCATTTCAAAAGCAATGAAAGATTTGTGATTTATTTGAAAAAATAAGAAAATAATTTTTTATTTATACATTACCTTAATGAGATACACAAAACCTATCCAGAACTGCACTTGCAGTAATAGAATTCGATATATATATATATATATAACATTATTTCCCAATTTATTAATGATATATATAACAATAATAAATTGTAAAATAATAAACAACAACATCAATTCCAAGATGAAAATTCACTTGAACATATCAAGAACTGAAATCTAGTTCATGAATACAGAAAATACTAAAAATAGTTTTGTAAGTATTTCAGCCTTCTAGACGCCAGTCAAACCATTTGAATCGCTACAATAAATAAATGAAATACCAAAAGAAATCTTCTTGTAAAATTGTTATATCAATAATTAAAAGTTTCTATAAAAATGGATACGAAAATTGGGCATTACGGCAGATGCCAAACAAAATCTTGTTACTCAACACATAGGTTTGGTTTGTCGCTCTACGGTCATCTTATGGGCACTTTAGGCTAAACAGACAAGGACCAACAGTTTAACGTGTATTCCGAACCACCAACAAACAACCATACCACCGCCAAGATTCAATCCTGAAGCCTTCATTACCAACAGCCAGAGACAACGCATAGGAGATTTTTCAAAAGGGTTTTCCATTCATTAGGTCAAGTCACACGATGGTAAATATTAAAATTAATTGCATATGTTATAATAATTTGTCTTTTAACTTGCCATTTATCTACACCAGTTTTATTATGTGATTTTCTTCAAATAAATATTTATTTTACATGTTTGATGCTTTCCCTTTTTACATAAAATTGTTAACACATTGTGTAATTCCATACAAAAAATACAGTTTCAGCATACGTAATTACAGAATAAATGCAATTTTTATGGGTTTATGTTGTCGAGTTTTGGACTGCATGCACGTAGGTCTTCAAAGAATCAATTGATCATATTATCTGGTCTTTCTTTTTGGTCTCAGATGTATAGAAGTTTTAGAAACATCTATTTATTTTAATAATCGTTGTCTATATCAACAGTAATTAAATTAGATGAATAACTTTAAACAATTTGAAGTTTTTGACTGTTAATGTTATCAAAAGGGTTCATTTTTGAAAGTACTAAAGTATATAGACTTAATGATTTCATTTAAGCAAAACTCACAATTAATAGAAACAGGAAAGATGTTTTACGCAATTTATGATTTTAAATGATTTAATTTCATTTCGTTATTCGGTATGAATAATGTCAAAAAATAAATGTTTTAATTATAAAAAAATTCTTTGTTTGATTCTAAGATTTCATGTTTTTTAATATAGAATGTAAAAATAAGCGTTCATAACGGGAAAATATTAACATATTTATTGAAATGACATAAGTGCATTACATCGTGTATAATAAAAGCCTTTAGAACAATAATGGTACTTAAAATAAATGAAAAAGTATATAAAATATTATAAAAGCAATTATTTATCTTAAAATTTTAAAACCAATTATGCAAACAGCATTAAAATATAACTCAATCGTCATTCAGTAAAATTAAGCAGGACAAGAAATAGTATTCAAAGGAACCAAGAAAAGTTAATTAGGCAACGTCAGTAAATCAAAAAGTCAATATAAGAGAAAATGAATTATCAAAAGGCTCTTTATTTAGCATATTATAATTGAACTTTCTAATGCGTGTGCATATGGCTCGTTAAATGGCATCTTTGAGAGAAACTTTTTCCACATGTGTCGCACGCGTGTGGTTTCTCTTGCGTATGGGTACGGTAATGTACCATTAAATCTCCTTTCTGTCGAGGCGGTCTGGTGGCCAAGTGGCTAGCGCACTGGCCTTTGGTTTACCAGGCTTCAGGTTCGAATCCTGGCGGTGGCCTGGATGTTTGTGAGTGGTTCGGAATCCACGTTAAACTATAGGTCCTGGTCTGTTTAGCCTAAATTGTGAACAAGATGACCGTAGAGCGACAAACCAAACCTTTCTGACGAAACGATTTAGAGAACACTCAAAATGTATAGGAACATTTAAACAAATACATTTGGTTTTCAAAATATACGAAAATGATAAATTGTTTCGTAATTATTTGTTACGGGTAGATAGAATGGTAAAAAAAACAGTATTAATGAGAAATCCACTCTATTATGACGTTTTTTTAATTTCAAATTAATCAAGACGAACAAGAGTTTGATACTTGCTAATCTTAAGTAAATCAACTTAAGAGCTTTAATAAAACTTACAACTTGTCTATGATGAACGTGATCTAATTTGATGCAATGTGTATCAGGAAAGACCTAACGCATATTAACCGAAGACACATTTGTTTTATTTTTAAATTTATTTCTATAACCGCTAGTTTAATTTCAACCATTTTTTTCCAACAAAATAAATTTGGACGACACATCGTTTAAAAAAAAAAAAAAAAAATAAACGTTATAGAGGATGTTTTTTACTAAAAGCTTTATTTTTTGCTTATTTTATATTGCTTTATTTTTAATATGAATAATCTTTTTTTGACAAATTTTAAGCATAAATAATAACAATTGGTGTTTTGTTTTGATAAAATTGAAAGTTAAAAAATAAATAAAAATAAAAAAAATGCACTAAACGGAATTTGTCTTAACAAAAATTCCTTATAAAATTCTAATGTTTTTCCATAACAGGCGAGTCATATTTTATAGAGTACTTTATATTTTTATATCACAATATATTGATTAATTTGTTTCATTGAAAGGCTCGATTATATTTAATGATGAACCTAAAATGTTTACGTGCACTGTACTTATTAAATTGTTTTAATTTCAGGGCATTTGTACATGAAATTATTGACTTACGACAAATGCAGTTTTGGTGTAGATTAACCCAGAAATGTAATCCCTTTAACCTGTGACTAGATTTGCCGCAACAACTGGAACAAACACATTTATAATTTATTTAAAAACTTTTTTTTTTTTTGCGAGCATGACTAAATTTTATTTCTTTTTGTGACATTTGTGAAGTGTAGACGTATACGTACGCATTCCACGTACATGTACGTACATACGTACGTTTTTTACGCGCGTATTTTTTCCTTTCTTTAAAATCAATATTATTATTGAGCTCTCCAAGTAATTTAATTTGCTTTATATTAATTTCACTTCTTTCAAAGTTACATAAAATTATCAATTTTCTTGAATATTAAAAATGGAATAATTTTACCAATATTTTAAATGCTCTATTGCAGCTTTCAATTTTCCTTCCTTTCCTGACGTTAAATATAGCTAATACGATTACTTTTAAGAAAACATTTACAATTTGCACTTCTTAATTATATATAAAAAAATAAAATCTTTAAAATCATTGATATTTTTAATTAATATTGATTATCATATTTTGTGCCAGGTATATAAAAAGTTAATTTTTATGCAGTATTTGCATAAAAAAGTATAATATAGTACGTTTTAATAAATACAGAATAATCACTATCTAAAAATAATTTTGTAGATAAATACTATGCAGCTAACTATCGAAATTATAAAATCTCCAAGAAAACCTGATTAATATACACAATTTTATCAGCCAATAACGTCATTTTTTAATTGAAATATAACTCATACTAATATATTTTATTATAAATTCTTATGAAAATACATTAGCAAAATACTTTATTAATCAAGAAATATAATTGCAATGTTCCACAAAAATTGTATTACATTGGAAATTTAAACAAAGCTTCTTTTTATAATTAAAATTTCTATTTATAAGACAGAATGTAAAAATGAGTATTCATTCCAAGAAAACATTCACATTTATTTAAAGACAAAAATGAATTACACCATGTATTATAGAATCATGTAAATAAGAAATGGTATTTAAAATAAAAATAAAATATTTTATATTTAAAAACTAATTATCTTAAAATCATAAAATCGGTTACACAAACTGCGTAAAAATATTTCTTACAGGTCATTGACTAAAATTTAACACTAGACAGGAGAAATGCAATCGTCAGGAAAAACAACAAATTTGTAAATATTTATATATATAAATGAATTATCAAAATGCTCTTTTATTAAGCATACTGCAATTTCACTTTCGAATGTGTGCACATATGTCTCGTTAATTCGTCTTTTTCGTGAGAAACGTTTTCCACAATTGTCGCATGCGTGTGGTTTCTCTTCAGTATGGATACGATAATGTCGCATTAAAGCTCCTTTCCGACGAAAAGATTTATTGCAAAATGCGCAAATGTGAGGTCTTTCTTTTGAGTGAATCAGTAGATGGTTTTGCAAGATGCCCTTTTGAGTAAATTTCTGATGACAAATTTCACATTCAAATGGCGTTTCATTTGTGTGGATACGCAAATGAGTTTTTAAATTGTCTTTTCGTGAAAATTTTCTCTTGCAAACTTCGCATTCGTGTGATCTTTCCTTCGTGTGCGGAAGCAAATGATTCTTCAAAATAGTTATTTGACTAAACTGCATTTTGCAAATTTCACACTCGTAATTTTTCACTCCAGAATGCGTTAATGAATGTGCCTTTAAATTTCCTTTTTGTATAAATGCCTTTTTGCATACTTCACAAACATATGGTTTAAAACCCGTGTGATTACGCACATGCAGTGTTAAATTCCACTTACGTCGGAACACTTTGCCACAAGTCTCGCACTCGTAATACTCTTGTTTTGCATTAATGCTAGATGTTGGCATGGTTGAAGGTTTTAAAAAATTATATAAATCCAATGTTAAAATTGTCTTTGTTTCAATTCAGCGTTTCTTGCTTAATCTGTATGTTGATTATTTTCAGCTGTTTGCACTGAAGTTCCTTATATTCTACAGAAAAAAAGTATATTAAGAATGAATAATACTGATATTCTTTTAAATAGTTAAAAGTAAATTTTTATTTATTTCATTAGTATATTGCCACTGAGTAATGACATTCATTAAACAAAATCCTTTAAAAACAGAGCAAGAATATATATGAATGTATATCTGTTAATATTTTTAAAAAAATCCAAAATTATTTTTTCAGAAATACAGACTGTTATTTAAATTGGTTTTCTATGAATATTGAAACGGTCATTTTTTAATACATGGATTTAATAAAATTTCTGTATTACATTGAAAGTTGATTATTTTTCCGAAAATTCTAATAATGCTTATTATTTTTACTAAAGTGTTATTTCTTGTTATCAAATTTTCATTTGAGTTATTTTATTTCAATATGATAAAAGTAAACAATTTTCATGTTGTCAAACAAATATTACTCATCCCTACTTGTAATTGAAATGTTAATGGCTGATAGCACTAAAATGCCACAATACCTCAAAAGATTATTTGAAATTTGAATGAGTTGACTTGTTCTGCTTAAATGAAATGATTAAAGAATACTTTAGTTCGACCTCTGAAATGATTTTTTTTTATATGAATTATATCGCAAAAACAATATACAGTAGAACCTCTTTAAGTCGAACCTCAATAAGGCGAAAACCTCCAAAACTCGAAAAAACTTTTTTTCCCTTTCCTTCAAGCCCCAAAACATCCATTACGCGAAATTTCAACCCTCTATATGTCGAAATAATTATTCAGTCCCCACAAGCCATTTGGTATATATTTCCCCTCCCTAACTAAAAAAAAAAAAAAAAAAAAAAAAAAAAATTAAAAATTAAAAAAATTCGACCTCTATATCTTGAACATTAGCAATGTTTGATTTTTCAACCTTTTTCACAACCTTTACAACTCGGTCATTTGAAATTATTTCAGAATTATTTTGATTTTTTTATTGTAGTACATAATATAACTTTTAAGTTGCAAATAAACATGTTTATTACCTCTGTAACTTGAATTTTTATTTATTTTACCCCTCTAACTCAAAATAAGTTAGAAAGAATCTAAACCTCTACAAAGTCGAATATTTCCTCACAAAATCCGCGTAAGTCGAAAACTCTATAACTCGAATTATTCACCCTTGAAGTTCGACTTACAGAGGTTCTACTGTATATTAAGTGTAGTGCTATTTCAAATTCCACGGGATCCCCGTAACTTAATCCACCTAAAATTTCAATGTATTATTTTTTTCAGCATTTAGAAAAACAATAAAATATTAAAGATCCTGTAATTAGTATTTTTGTAACAATGATATATTATTAAATTACTCATGTTTAGAAAACCCTAAATGAAAATTTAAAGCATTTAAACACGGTTAGAACGTAGTTATACAAATGCATTTTTTTATATTTTTACAATTCTATTCCTCAAAACTATTCCATTGCTTGAATTTATATTTTTACAACATTATATTCAAGTCTAATATTTTAATATTTTAAAAGAAGGCACATCAACTAAACATATTTGATAAGTAAGCACCTTTTTAAAAGACTTATATTCATAAAATTTCAAAGCGTGTTAATACTTGAGATACAAATTACAATTAACAGTCGCACATAAAGAATAACTACCATGAAACCTTAACAATAAGTCATTTTTTTCTCTAAATTAACCTATGCTTGAAAATGTGCTCGCTTAAAGATATTTGTTTTGCCTAAAATTGACGAAGTTTTATGCAATTGAATCTTTCCTTTAATGAATAATTTGCTAATTTTCTAATACTCATCACAAATCATTTTCTTAATATAGTTTTAATTTTCATTATCAAATTCCTGTTAATTTAAAGTGCTATGATATATGCTATTATGTAGAAGGGAACCTGTGACACATATGAGGTATTTTCAAAGAACGATAGGGTTATCATATTTCTAGAAAACCCCATTGTCTTTTTTTAAAATTTAGAAACATTTTACTTATAATCTTTATTCTAAATATCCGAAATATGTATTCAAAAATAATACATATTGCGGAAATATTACATGAGGTTAGTATCGATTATTATTTTTAATGCAAGGACTAAACTGGAGAAAAACTCTTGTTTGATCCGAAACTCTTCATACACATACATAAAAAAAAAATCTTCTACTGGAAAAATATAGAATTTATATATAACTACAGGAAGCCAATATAGAATCAAAAATATTTACCTTTAACTTTAAAGATTGAAAAGCTTCCTGTAATGTGGTATTTTCTGTAAATGTCTTCCTTTAAAAATTGGTTTTTAAATGATTTAATGTTCTGTATAGTTAATACCTGCATTAGTATTTTTGCATGCCCGTTGCCATGACTTTTAAAGAATTCTGAGAAATTAATATTCTTCATCTACAACGCTCTTCAGTTTGGCTGTTTGCTCTACTTTAATTTTTTTTTTTTCGCACACTTGAACTAAGCAGACCGGGATTTATAGTTTAAAATGGATTCTGAACCACTAACAGACATCCATGCTACCACCAAGATTCGAACCTGTAAGTCTGAGGTACCCAATTCTAGAGCACTAACTACTTGATCAACAGGCCGATCGCGCACAACTGATTCTACCCAATGCCCAAATCTACACCGTTTTTAAAATATGCAATATCACAATAAATATTTTTTATTAATTGAAGCAGATTTTAAACGCTAAACTTGGATTTGTGAAATTTCTTTCCAATCCCAAAGTCCATAAAAATCAAAATACTGTACTATAATTTTCTTAATACCATACTATAAGCTTCGCCAAGATTACGCTTGTTTCGCATCTAATGGTCTGAGTAAGTTTTCTAAAACTAGGCTGCAGTTATATGGAATATATATATCTTAAACAAAGAGTTTAGTTCTCTCTTTATATGTGTTTTTATCGTGAATTATAGTTATTATAACTCAATTTCATTTCTTTGCTCATTTTTTTCAATAAGCATTTTCTTAATGTATTGAAAAATTAAATTAATGATATGTAGTGTTTGAAGCATTAGTAAACATTCTTTTGAACTTTTATTTTTTCTGAATTTCTCTTTAAGATTTGTTTCTATAATTTTGATGAAAAAAATTTAAATTGATAACATTTTTAAAATTATCGCATTGAAATTAAAAGATTTCACGAAACTGAAATTTCGCTTAATGCAGAGTTATTTCAATTAGTTTCTATGAAAGTATTCAAATATTATCTGCATTGAAAGATTAATTTTTTGAGTGAAACTGATATATTGTTTAATTTTTAGCATAAACTTATCTAGACGAATTTTTAACAGAAATAATAAAAATAATAAAACTAACGCTCTACACAAAATGTTATATTATACCTCGGTCTAACAGAACAAAATTCCTCTTAAAAATGTAATGTTTTCAAATTTCATACGAGCTATATTTTTTTTATAGTCTGCTTTTGAACTCTATATCAAAATAAGTTAGTCATTAAATGAAATGTATTAATCATATTATATTTAATAATGTACGTAAATATTTTATGTGTACTCTCTAATAAAAATTTTGTTCGTTTTATTTAAGGATATCTGGACATGAATAAAAGTTTTTTACTACAAATGCAAGTTTGGTGCAGATTAAGCCAAAAAGGAATCCTGTTACATTGAGTGCAACAATTTCTAATATTCACAGTTATCCTTTATATTAAAATTTATTTTTTTTTTTTTTGTAACCGTTAATAATATTTAGCATGACTCCTTTTATTTCTTTTAATGGCCCCTTGAATGTAGAACAGGGGTGGCCAGCATTGATCTTGCGGGCTACTTTGGAAATGCATCATATATATATATATATATATATATATATATATATATATATATAGTGTATATCTATATATATATAGTGTATATATATATATATAGTGTATATATATATATATATATAGTGTATATATATATATATATATAGTGTACATATATATATATATAGTGTATATATATATATATATATATATATATATATATATATAGTGTATATATATATATATATATATAGTGTATATATATAGTGTATATATATATATATTGTATATATAGTGTATATATATATATATAGTGTATATATAGTGTATATATATATATATAGTGTATATATAGTGTATATATATATATATAGTGTATATATATATATATATATATATATATATATATATAGTGTATATATAGATATATATATATATAGTGTATATATATATATATATATATATATATATATATATTATCTTTCATTTTTAGTGTTATATATTTCTTAACAATGTGCGCTAAGTGTCATTATAATATTATCTATGTTTACATGTAAGCGTAAACAAAAAATAATAACAATTTCCAATAATCACAGTTATGGGATACCTTTATATCGTAAAATTTCTTCTGCATTTTTTTGTGTAATCGTTAATTTTGGGCAATATTTAGCATGACTGTCCTTTTCATTCGTTGGATTGTCTTCTAAACCAATGGCACCGCATTGATCTGTTGTTTGGGTACATGAAGTCCATGAATGGCTGCAAGGGGTGAACATAAGCCAGCAATGTTCGGTCCAAAGAGGACCAAGTCCATGCCATCTTGGCCACCACCAGCTTGGGCTACTTTGGTCCAAATGCATCATAACTGAAATCCACGGGATATATAAAATTATTTTGTCGTTTTGAGTAAAAAATTGAAACATAACTAACAGAGTTATTATTTTTTATTTGTGTTTACTATTATGCTTACATGTAAACACAGATAATATATAAATGGCATGACACATTCCGTTAAAGAAATATATAACACTGAAAATTGAAAGATAATATAAATATATTTATACCTGTTCTACGCGATGCTATGCCATCTGAAAATTTGCATATTCTATCCCATGACTTTTGTCACTTCAGTATATATATATATATATATATATATATATATAAACGAAATAAAAGAAGTGGAATCATTAAAAAATATTTATTTACTAGTGCGATATTTGTTTCTCCACACTTTCCCTTAGCCTTTGCAAATCGATCTCAATTTGGGTATTTGCACATCGTTATTGGGTTGCAGGTTAGTGTCCGTTATGTTTGTGAGCGTTTTGTATTTGGTCAATTTCATTTTAGAAAAAAAAAGCGATTCGAAGGTGTAAGTTGAATTAAAAGCTCTAACAATTTGAACTAAGAGTCTGATTTGCTCTGCTATTAACAATCAACTGTGCGTATCTAGATATGATCACTGTGTCACTGAAATCACTTAATGTGAAACATAGAACCTGTTATATTAGATGTTTCAAGATGAGCGCGTATCATGAGTTCACAGAATATATTGCAATTATTCTATAAACTCATAAATGTAATCTCATATAATAAAACAGGTAATATTTGTCATATATTAGCAATAATATTATTCTAAAGTCAAAGTTAATTTTTTCTCATAATTTCGACAGTTAATTTTTTGTATATACGGAGGCACACATAATGTAATTTTTTTAATACATTGGTTTTCGCTATTTTGGCCATTATAATATATATACGTATGTTTTACGTATGATATGTTTACGAATGTTTTAAGAATTAGTTCCTTTCTTTTAATTCCATGACACTTTTCGTTGTTCTCCACATCATTTCATTTGCTTAATATTAGTTTCATATCTTTCAAAGTTACATAAAAACTACATAAATGACCAAATTTTTTTAATTTTGTAAATGGAACGATTTGTCCAGTATTTAAAAAAACGTTTTATTACAACTTCTCATTTTTGTTAATTTATTGGTGTTAAAATATAGCTAATACGATTGCATTGAAAAATGAATTACGATATGCATACGGGAAAATGATAAATAATTCACCACAATATTAATTATATCGAAACAAAGAAAATCTTTAAAATCATTGACTTTATTTAACATCAATTATGATTATTTTGTGACAGATACCTTATCAATTATAATTTTATACATGATTAAATATACTAACGTTTTACACGAATAAGACATTTAAATTATATAAATATACTAGTTGACCCGGCAAACGTTGTTTTGCCGTATACATTATTTCTATAAAATATTTTTTTAGTTAAATAAAAAAAACTATTAAGTGTGTGGAAATGTGGTTATGATTGGAAGAGGAATGGAACGTTGCAGAGAATGACGGCGTAAAAAATGATAATACACTAACCATTTATTTATTCCATCCTTTATATTTTATTAAATTAATAAATATATTTTAAATTATATTATATAATAGCTGTATATGCATCAAAAATAGTTATTTACATATTTACTACTAATTATGGCAATTAAAAAATAATCAACATCAATCTCTAAGTGCAATGGAGTGTACAATATTTTTAATTAGTCCGTCTCAGATGATAATTTACACTGTTTCAGCACTGTGGCCATGGACGATTGTTTCTTTATATTGCACACTGCATCTGGGTTATTTTGAATATTCAGTGGCAGCTTAAATACTAAATGAGCTGTTCTGCCTCCATCTAATAAAGTAGCTGCAATCCCAGATGATGCAACGGCCAATGCGATGCCATTTTTTGATCGTATCTTGGCAAGAAGTAGCGAAATGAGAAATATTTTGCCAGTTCCGCCTGGTGCATCCAAAAAAACCCCTTGTCCTGCCGAAACTGCCAGCATAATGCTGTCGTAAATGGTTTTTTGTTCATCAGTCAGTAGTGGGACATTGCGAGTAACAATCGCTGCCATTTCTACAGTATTGTACTGCAGTTCACGTCTCATATCAGTGTTGGTTAAATAAGATGCACTTCGATTTGGTGAACTCATACCAAAATGACTGATTTGTAAATTGGCAATGACAGTGCAAAGATCCTCTATAGCAATCAATGCTTCATTGTACATTGCGTCGCTGAATGATATCGTTAGATCGTTGCGCCTTGTACGATGTCCACGCAATATATCTTCAGTCATTAAAGTCGGAGGAGTTTGGCAACAAACACTGTGACACGAGAATTTTATATATTAGATTAATATATTGTTGTATTTTTAAAATAAACAAATTTGGCCGAATTCTCAGCAAAAAAAAAGTAATAAAAAAAGTTTAATAGGGTACATGTATTAATAAAATAATTAGAAAAATTCTTATAATTAAATAACGTGAAAAGAAATTTTAAAGTATTCCTCTTTTAAAAAGAAATTCGTTATACAAATAAAATGTATTCGCGTTTCTGCTAAATGCTGGGATGCATTTTTGCAGTCTTCTTAATGATCTCTATGTGAAGATGAATTTATTATTACATGAAATCAATTAATTAAATTTTGTTTATTGATGAACGTTAATTTTTTTATTTATGGTTCTCATTAAAATGTACTTTTTGTTTCGATGTCCGGAAATTTGGACGGATAATTTTTTTTGCTGTAAAGGCTGTTTCGCTGCAGGACTGTAAATGTTGCAAAATAGGAGTACTGCAACACAGTGTCCATTTTGGCACAACAACTTGGAATAAATGCATTTAATAAGAACAATGGAATTTAACCATACATACCTTGATATTTTGGTTTTGTAAAAAGTTTACGCTATAGTGACCTTTTTTTAGTGACTTTTTTTAGCACCTTTTGTTTCTTTGATTTCCATAAAACCGTACCAATATCTATATATATTTTATTTAATTTGTTTTAAGCAATTTTCAATTACAGAAAAGTTTTTTACCTAAAATTTTCTAAATGATTTATTTTTTTTAAAAAAAATTTCATTCGATGAAGAATTCCACGAATATTTTAAAAAAATGTACAGTTGCAACTTTTTCTTTACATTCATTTATTTATTTATTAATGGCGAAATTTTGCTAATACGATTGCAGTATGAAAGGAACTAATATTTGCATATAAATTAAATTATAAAGAATTTACTAAAGTCTTGATTACATTAAACAGCAAAGTAAACCCTTAACAATTTTGGCTTTTTGAATTAATATGTTTGATTTATAATGGGAAATTATATTGCGAATAGATAGAAAATACATACTTTTAATTATAATGTAAATATTGTTCCAATAATAAACTAGACATTCAAGAATAAATTTAAAATTAAAATTTTATTTTTGAGCATGACAACTATATGTTACTATAATTTGATTGAACATTTCGATTATATAAATTTTTTTATTACAAAATATTCAAAATCTTAAAATTATAGAAAAAAAATAACGTTCTATACTTTTTTAAATAATAATTTTTTTAATACAGAATATTAATAAAATTACATAGCATATTGAGAAAACACAATAAGATTTTTTAATTTAAACAGCATACAAATTTAATATTTCCCAACGAGCTTCTACAAAACACATTACCAAAGTATTAAATTAATGTTAAATATGCTTCGAGTATCCCACAAAAATTTGATGGGATATTTAAAAATTAATTTTTGTAAAAATATTTTTTTCATACAGAATAAAAAAAAACCATTCGAACAAAGATAATATTTTTAAATTTATTCAAAAGGTAAAAAAGCATTACACAGGGTATTAAATGAATATATTCTTTTATTTTATATGTAATTGTTCTTCTTTAAAACTCAAAGTAATATAAAATATTTATTTTAAAAATAAAAAAAGAAAACTTTAATTACCCACCATTTATTGAAAGTAAATTTTACACATAGAAATGCAATTGTCATTTATCACAGTTTTCATTATATTAAAACAAAAATTAAAACATTTACAATTATAGACTTTATCAATTAATATGAATTATAAATAATGCTCCTTCCATAAAAGACATTTATGCATAAAATTTACTATTTTGCATGATTGTATAGAAATACATTATAATTTGCTTGAATATTTCAATTACATAAATTTATAGATGTAAAAATGTGTAAGATAAAATGCTTTATTAAAATACAATAAGGGCTTTTTTAATTCAAATGCTAAACTAATATAGTGTTTTCTAACGAAATTTTACAAAACAACATTAACAAAATATTAAATTAAGAGCAAATAAACTTCGCCTACTCAACAAAAATTTTATTTAAGCTGTACTTCTGGGAAAATTTAAAATTTATATAAAATATTTTCTCTTTCAGAGTATAAAAATTACAATTCGTAGAATGAAAATATTTCTATATTTTTCAAAAGAAGAAATAGTAGGATTCTCACATTAACTGCATATAAAATATTGCTTATAATAAAAAAGCATACAAATGCAGAACAAAATAGAAGAATGAAATACAAAATATTATAAAAACAATCATTTAGAGTAAAATTCTAAAATCGTTTAAAACTCGTAACATAGCAATATAAAATATTTATTATTACTATGTTACGAGTAATAATAAATATTTTAATACTAATATATATATAATTGTCGTAAAACTCCAAAAACAAAAAGCATTTACTGCTCATCATTCATTAAAATTTAACATTACACACATAAAAACAATGTTAATAAATTTTTATACAAATAAAATATCAAAATGTTTTATACGCACGAAACGCACATGTTTTATATAGCATACTAAATTTTATTTTCGTATGTGTATGCACGTGTCTCGTTAAATGGCCTCTTTGTGAGAAACTTCTTCCAGAGTGGGGATTTCTTTGGAATGTCTCAATAGATGTCTTTGCAAATGGGCCTTTTGTGTAAATTTCAGATTACAAATTCCACACTCAAATGGCTTTTCATTTGTATGGGTACGCAGATGAGTTTTCAAATTTCCGTTCTTTGAAAATGTCCTCTTGCACACTTCGCACACGAAAGGCCTTTCCTCGGTATGGGTTCTGTAATGAACACGTAAAACACTTTGATGTCTAAATTTTCTTTTGCATAATTTGCATTCATGTGCCATTTCTTTCGTATGCGAAAGAAAATGAGACTTCAAATTAGACATATCAATAAATTCTTTTTTGCAAATTTGACATACATAATTTTTTATCCCAGAATGCGTAGATGAATGTTTCTTTAAATTTCCCTTTAGTGTAAATGCCTTTTGGCAAACTTCACAAACATACGGTTTAAAACCTGCGTGAATACGCACATGCTGGAATAAATTCCATTTCCGTGGGAACCGTCTACCGCAAGTCTCACACTGGTAATGCTCTTGTTTAGAGTTAATGGTAGCTTTTGACATGGTTGCAGGTCTTGTTAGAAATTATGTAAAATTGTTTCAGATTGAATTCAGCGAGAATCTTGAGTAATCTGTATGTTGATTATTTTTCAGGTGTTGTCCACTGAAGTTCCTTATATTCTACAAAGAAAATAATCAATAGTATAAATCACAGTAATACTGATATAGTCTTCATTAGGTAAAAACTGGAAATGAATAATTTTAGTATTAGTTTTCCTTAATTACATTGCCATTGAAGAAACGTATTAATTATTAACGAAATTTCAAAATCTATGCAAAAATATTAGCGAAATTTCTTTTTAATATTTAGCAATTTTAAAATTTTTTTTTTTGTTAAAGTGCTTCTGTTTTTATTTCAATTGGTTTTCTTTAAATACTGAATTAGTAACCGTATGTTTTAATATATCTATCTGATAACATCGCATTCTGTTTCTTGCCCTGAAAATGTTTTCCAGATAGTTTTCTTTTTTGCCGCATTTGTTTCAAATTTTATTTTTCATGAATTCCATTATCATGATGAAAAGTATTAATTATTTATCAGACAACAACATCCTTTAAAACAGACAATACAAATATTATAAATGTCCTTATTAATATTTCGCAATTCTTAAAAAATTATTTATCTGTAAGAAAAACAAACGTCTGTTTTTAATTAAATTGGTTTTCTTTAAATACTGATGTAGTAACTAAATGTTTTATTATATAGGACTGATAACATCGCATTCTGTTTTTTGCTTCGAAAATATTTCCAGAAAAACGCATTTTATTGCCGCATTTGTTTACTAAATTGTTGTTAACAATTAATTATGAAACTATTAATGGTTATTAACGAAATAATTTCAATTATCATCACTTAATTATTTTTATTTATCGAGCCGTCAAATAATCAGTATTCATTTTGTACACAAAATTTTACTCAACCCATACCACAAAATATATATAATTAATTGGTTGACAATACTAATTGCAGCAAACCCTCAGAAAAGTTTTACTTGATATTTATGTTCTGATTCCATTAATTATCAAAAGTTAATATGACCGAAATTCAGAAGACGTATGCAGTACTTAAATGTTTTTCACAAAATCATTTTTGAATTCCAATTTTAGTAACAAATATTAATTCTTTATATATTAATTATTAGCAGAACAATAAATAATTCCAGCAAAAGAAAATCGCTTAAACCAATGCATAAATACTATATTTTGAGAAACTGAAAATATAATATTGAGTGTGCGTTAAGCAATTTGTGGTAGAACCAATTGAAGTAGAACAGTAACGAGAGAATATTCATGCTGGCATTTGGAATTCAGTCGTACAATTAAAGGCAGCCTGGGGACAAATTTGCTTGCTCTCTGTGAGTTGGTACCACAGACTTCAGATTCGAATCTTGGCGGTAACATGGATGTTTGTTAGTGGTATTGAATGCACGTTAAACTGTAAGTCCCAAGCTAATTAGACTAAAGTGTGCACAAAATGACCGGAGAGCGATAAGCCCTTCATTTAAGAAAAAAATCTTATATTAAAAAAAACTTATACTAAATTTGATGTATTGGCTAAACTATAATAATAAACCTCAAACAACTAGAAAATTTTTAATAAACCTCATAATGGATGGCCAATGATTATTGATGGCTTGATATGTGGTTAATGAGGTAGAACTTGAAATTGTCCCCTTCTCAATTAAGGGAATATATTGCTGCAATGAATATTAAGATTTTGAATGCCAAATCCTTTCGTCGAGTCCTCCGATCTGTATGATTCCATGAAAGAGCTCTGTGAAGAAAACCACTCATTTCCAGAGAAATTCAAAACACCATTCATGAATGCATTTATATAAATATTTGGATTAGGAGAAATTCTACTTTTTAAAGATTAGAGTAAAAATGTGTTTTTGAAAGGCAAGAATGTAAAATTCAGCTTCTCGGTAATGAATATTAGAACAAAAAATATTTCGTTACTTCAAAAGAGTCATGGCTCTGAGAATGTTGAAGTTCGCCTTCTAGTGTTAGGAAATTTACTTTTATTGGAAATACGATGGATTGTTTGGAATTACGGAATACATTGCTAGATAACGTTCAGACATCTGTTGACAGTGATCAGTTTCGAACCCAGTTTATCTTTCAGTATGACAATGATCCAAAACAGACAAAGTTTGTGAGAGAATGGCTCCTGTACAAAAGACATATACTGATCCATACTCCTCAAACGCTGTTTTTGAAATTAATCGAACGTATATAAGAATGCACCTATCAGATAATTATAAAATACAAAGACGAAATAAAGATTTAATGAAAAAAAGAAGGATACATTGTTGTAAGATTTGTCTGAAATTACACCGAATTCCACACAAAATCTTTTAACTTTTCTTTAATCTTGATTATTTTTAACATTTCAGGGATTATTATGGCCGATATGCAAGTTTTAAGTAGCATACTTATAACACAATTATCTAAAAAGAATTTTAAAAGTGAAAAATCTTTATTTTCCAAATTTGAAATAGCTAATAATACTATGCTTCAAATGAAATTATTTACCTTAAGCAAAATCATTTTATAATATGTCAAATATTATTTTTACACTATTGAAGCACTTGTCAAATATCTATAAGGAGATTATTATCTTCCAAAGTAGATAGTTAAGATTTATTAGAGGTTAATACCAGAAATTCAGAGAGAAAACTTATTCCACAAGTCAATACTATTTGGTAATAAGAAGGAATAGTCGCCGGTAAACTGCATATCACATCAATGTTACCACAGAATAACACATTAGAAATAAGCTAATGCGAAAGTAAGATCGGATCTAAATTAGGATAATTTATATTTCATTTAAAACAGTAGTCTCAAAAATTAATTTTTTTAGTAAGTAAAAAAAACGATTCCGATTTGATTAAAACTGGAACACGATCAATCATTTCAAACATTTTCAAAAAAGCGATAAAAAATGGTTAACACTTCTCAAAAATTCTGCAAAAAATTTACTTTAAAATTACGACTTGATATTTTACATGCTAAAGTATCAAAAAGAAAAATTTATATTTTCACTTTTTATAAAAATAATTAGCAAAATAATATACTGCTGCCTGAAACAGTCTTTTTACAGCATTATATTTACGTTTTACATATATTTTAAAAATGAAAATGAATTTCCAGAAAATGTCACGTTAATTATTGTTTTTATTTTGTATTTATGTTAATTTTGAACATTTTTTTGAGTGTAACAGGCAATTCTAAATATCCAAAGTGTTTATTCGCATAATAATGTATAAGAAATATTTCATAATATTAAACGCGAACATAATATTTTAACGCAATGTCTAAAGTCGACACAAAATGATCTTCGACCTCACTTTTTCATACATAAAGAAAAGTAGTTTCAACTGAAAGGTCACATAAGTTAAAAACGCCGCAAGAACAACTGGACGTCAATATAGAATCAAAATTACTTACCTGTAATTTCAAAGAGTTAAAAGCTTGCTTTTATGAGATGCATTCTGTCCTTAAATATAGATCTTTTTAAAATGATGGAATGAACTGTTTAACCAACACCTACATATGTATTTTCATACGTCTCAGTTGCCACAATTTAAAATATTTTATTTTCTGCGAATGTTTTAACTATTATACACAACGTCCAATTCTAAACCGTTTGGACTATTTTTATTTAATGTTTAAAAGATGCAATATCACAATAAATGTTTGTTTCTGGAAGCACATTTAATCACTATACTTGAAATTTTGAATTATGATGAATATATTTTCTACACTAAACTCCTTTAAAATTATAGTTTACTACATTTTCCTACAAGATCGGATTATTTCGCATCTAATTTGCAGAATAAGTCATCGTGAATTGGGCAGCAGTTATATGGAACTATTACAAAGTAATTCAGTAAATTTAATCTTCAATTCTAGCTCTGTAAATAGAAAATTATTGGGATGATTTACAGAGAAATTCTGATATCCAGTTAATAATAAATAAATATTAAAATTTTTAATAGATATATAAGAAATAAGCTGAATTAAATTTAATACAGATTCAAACATATAAATTAAAATATATATACATTATCAGATATGAGTTCTTCTAGTGTTTCGAGATATGTAAATAAAGGTCTGCGATTGTACTCCAGAAATTCCAAATGCCCACATTCCGTTATCCTATTCCTTTCATCATTTAATTCACCCTATATAATTACAAACTATTTCATTTAGCGTGAAAACGTTTTCATTGAAAATAACACTTATGGTGGAAAGCATTCCAAGATTGAAAACTTTAAAAAAATATATTTTGCTTTGAAAGTATTCAAACTTTAAATATATATTCGGTTCCTTCAAGTAAAATAGGTAAATAAATTATATTTTAAATTTGCCAATTTTAAATTACAGGTATATTACACAATTTTTTTTAATTACAGATTCATCACAGCCAACAAAAGCGTATTGATGCATGCTAATTTACTTAAAAGCTTTAAATATCACAACACATCTATGATAAACATGTTATAAGTCGATGCAATCTGCTGAGAGAAAAGCCACATAACGTAACTTGAAGCTTGAAAGTACATTTATTTTCGCATATAAATGATCAAAACTGACCGTAATTGTTAATTTTCCAATAAATAAACAATTGGATGATTACGAGTTTAAAAACAATCCATTGAAAGATTTATGCATAATGGGAAAACTAATATATTGCTGTATTCTTAACATAAACAAATTTCAAATTCTCAGCAAAAAAAGTAATGAAGTAGTTGAATAGGGTACATGTATTAATAAAATAATTGAAAAGAGGCTTATAATTAAATCAAGCGAAAAGAAATGTTTAAGTATATCTGTTTTAAAAAGTAATTCATTATGAAAAATAAAATGTATTCCCATTTCTGCTAACTAATGAAATGTATTTTTGTAGTCTTTTTTAAAGATCTCTATATAAAGATATATTCATCATTCCATGAAATAAATTAATTAGATTATATTTCAAGATGAACGTAATTTTTTTGTATCTATACTCTTCTTTTAAAATGCATTTTTTGTTTTGATTTCCGGAAATTTCGATAAAGAAATTTTTTTCTACAAGGGCTGTTTTGTTGTACGTTAAGCACTGTCAATGATGCAAATCAGGAGTAAAGCAACGCACTGTACATTTGGCACAACATTTTGAAATAAATGCACTCGCCATTTGATAAGACTAATAGAATATTTATTTATACGGGGGTTATATTTGCGGTAATATATTTTGGTTTTGTTGTTTCGTTTTAAACATATATATCCTTATAACATGGAAAAGATTACCCTATAATGACGTTTTCTTACGTGTTCGTTGATTTCCACAAAAACTTTCCGAAATTTCTATATATACTATTTAATTCGCTTGAAATATTTAGTACGGAATATTTAATTCCTGGGGCCTGAATGGCAGTGGCTGGCGCTCGGTAACACAGGTATCGGGTTAGGGTCCCGGCGGAGCCATGGGTGTTTGTAGTGGTTCGGAATCCACTTTAAACCGTAGGTCCCGGTTCTAATAAGATCGTAGAGCATTGCGGGGGCATTGTTACTCCGCGTCCGTGGCTTATCTTCAAGTTACACGCGCCCCTGGAAAATCTAAAGTGAGTGACGTCTGTGCAGCGCTTGCCTTAAGGCATCCAAGACCAAGCTGTCTAAGTGTTTGCGAGCTGCATTAGAAAGAAAAAAACATTTAAAAAAATTACTATTGCAACTTTTCCTTTACGTTCATTTATTAATATTAAAATCTTGCTAATACAACTATAATATGAAAGGAATTAGCATTTGCGTATTATTAAAATTATAAACAATTAACTACAGTCTTATATGCTATTAACTAAAACTAAATACTAACAACTAAAATCTTTATTATTGAATTTTAACTAATATCAATTTAGAATAATGTTCCAACAAAAAAATTGAATATTCAAGCATAAATAAAGAATTAATATTTTTTACGCGTGATTGGCACACTTGCATCACAATTTGATTTAACATTGCAATTATATAAATTTTTGATTACGTAATACATTTGCTCAAAAGTAGAGAAAAATAATTTCACATTAATTGCATATAAAATATCGCTTATAAAAAGAAGCACACAAATACATACAAAACAAAAGAATAAAATACAATACAGTATAAAAGCAATCAATAATCATAAAAAGCTAAAATCATTAGTGCAAACTGCACAAACAAAACGTATTCACTGCTCATCATTCATTAAAATTTAACATTACACACATAAATGCAATGGTCATAAATTTTTATAAAAATAAAATATCAAAATGCTCTTTTATTTAGCATACAACAATTTTACTTTCGAATGCGTCCGCACGTGTCTCGTTAAACGGCATCTTTGTAAGAAACTTGTTCCACACTGGGGCTTTCTTTAGAATGTCTCAAGAGATGACTTTTCAAACTGCTTTTATGCGTAAATTTCCGATTACAAATTCCACAAGCAACCGAATTTTCGTTCGAATGAATACGCAGATGAGTATTAAAATTGCTCTTCACTGAAAATGTCCTCTTGCACACTTCGCACTCATAAGGCCTTTCTTTGGTATGTATTCGGTAATGGACATGCAAACCACTTTGATATTTAAATTTTCTTTTGCATAATTCGCATTCAAATGGCATTTCTTTCGTGTGCGTAAGCAAATGAGACGTCATTTGAGACTTTTGTATAAACTCTTTTTTGCAAATTTCGCACGCATAATTTTTAACCCCAGAATGAGTAAATGAATGCGTTTTTAAATTTCCTTTTCGTGTAAATGCCTTTCGGCAAACGTTACAAACATATGGCCTGAGACCATTATGAATAAGCACATGCCGGGATAAATCGCTTTTCCATTGAAACTGTTTACAGCAAGTCTCACACTTGTAATACTCTTGTTTTGAGTTAAGGCTAGGTTTTGGCATGATTGAATATACTGTAAGAATTTATGTAAAGACAAATCTTAAACTATTTCCGATTGGGTTTCTTGTGTGAAAGCGTATTCTGGATCTTGTTAATGATTGTTTTCAACTGTTGTGCACTGTAGTTTCTTATATTCTGCAAAGAAAAATTTAATAGTAAGAATCACAGTAGTATTGATAGTCTTAAATAGTTAAAACTAAAATTATCCATTTCCAGTTTTATTTTTCAGGAATTACATTGTCATTGATAAAATGTATTAATTATTTATGAAACAACAGTATCCTTTAAAACAGACAGGCAAAAATATTGAAACTTTTCGTGTAAATATTTCGCAATTTTCCACATAAGTTTAATCTTTAAGAAAAACAACGTTTTTATTTAAATTGGTTTACTTTAAATAATGAAAGAGTAACTAAGTATTTTTATAAACGGATCTGATAACTTTTCATTCTGTTTCTGGCGTTGAACATTTTCCCCCAAACTCTTATTTTACTGTCGTACTTGTTTTACTAAATTGTTATTAACTATTACGACATATTTTCAACTTGAATCACTACATTTTGTACTTCAATAAGTAAAAGATACTAACATTATTGAACCAAATTTTTACTCAGTCCCCACTATAATATATCTATAATTAATTGGTAGACAGTACTAATTGCCGCAAATCTTCAGAATATTTTTACTTGATATTTATGTTCTGATCCTGTTAATCATCAAAATCAATATCAGAGAGATTCAAAAGCCGTACTTAGTACTTTAATGTGGTTCACAAAATTGTTTTTAAATTCCAATTTCACTAACAAATATTAATTCTTTATATATTAATTACTAGTGGAACAATTAACAAAAATAAATTTCAAAAAAAGAAAATCGCTTAAACCAATGCATAAATACTATATCTTAAAAAATTGAAAATCAATAATATTGCTGATGCGTTAAAGCAATTTGTGGTAGAACCATTTGAAGTAGAACTGCAACCAGCAGAATATTCGTGTTGAAATTTGGAATTTGATCAGTGAGTTAAGTGTGGCCTGATGAACCATTGGCTTGCGCTCTGACCATTGGTACAGCAGGTTACGGGTTCGAATTTTGGTGGTGGCATGGAAGTTTGTTAGGGGTTTGGAATCCACGTTGAACTGTAGGTCCCTGTCTAATTAGGGCCGGAGATCGACAAACCAAATCAATTAGTTATGCGGAAAAATCTTATACTGAAATTTGATGTATTGGCTAAACTATAATAATAAACTACAAAACAACTGGACATATTTTAAAATAAACCTCAAAATGAATGGTCAATTATTTTGATTGATCTTGGCGCATGAGAAATGGGGAAAACGAGGTAAAATGTGAAATTCTCCAATATGTTGCAGCGATAAATATTTGGATTGTGAATGCCAAATCCGTTCGTAGATTCCTCCGATCCGAAGAATTGACTAAAATTTAAATATTCTATTTTTATAAAATGATTCACAAATTAATATCATGTTGCTAGAAATAGTCTCCTTACAGCATTATATTCACATTCTACTCATTAATATTTTTAAAACAATAAACATTCGATAAAAGTATTTGATAAATATATGTATTTTTATAAAGGTTCTTATGTTCATAACATTTCAAACTAACCAATTACATGTCGCAATAGTACATAAAGTACAAGTACCGTGAATTCTCAACAATACGCCGATTCGTCCCCTGATATTAATTCTTTACTTCAAACTATTGAAACGTTCTCGTGATCCTTGAAAAGGGCAATAGTAGATATATTTGTCTTATATTTTGCCTAAAACTGCCACAATTTTATGTAATTGAATCGATAAATAATTTTCTTTATATAATTATAACATATACTTTATAACATATATATTATAACATATACTTTTATTTTGAGGAATACGCCTAAAATGTACGAGATTTTCAAATATCATAAAGAGGGTATCATAATTCCAATTTTATAGTTTTTTTATTTATTTATTTTTTTGAAAATTTGGCAGTTTAAATTTACTTTTGCTTATAATCCGTTACCTAAATATCGAAAATATTTATTCACAAGATAATTTATATTTAAGAAGTATTTTATGGAATAACTCAAGATTTTCAATTTTGTAAATGCAAGGGCCAATAACTTGTTCTTCTACCTCGGTTTCTCATACTCATGCGTCAAGAAAAGAAATTTTCAAGCGAACGGACACGGAATATAAAATAAACACAACTACAATTGAATTTCAATACATAATCAAAACCATTTACCTGCAACTTCAAATGTTCAAAAGCTTTCTGGAATGCGATGTGTTCGAAAAGTCTCTTTCTTTTAATAATGTATTTTTAAATCTATAACATGCGATATTCAACCAACTTCTACAAAGTGATTTTGCACGCCTTGTTGCCACAATTTTCAGAAAACCTTAGAAAATAAAATGTTTCAATTATTTCGCACTTAATATTCTACTCACAGTTAAACTCGAAACTGTTTTTAAAATATGCAATATCACAATAAAATCTGCTTCCATTTTAAAAAAAAATTTTTAAAACGTTGCATTTGCCTTTATGGAGTATTTTTAAAACCAGTCTCCTTAACATCAAAGTTTACTATAATTTTCGATAAGATTAGGATAGTTTCGCATCTAAGGGTTAAAGAAAGTCTTCAAAATGTGGGCTGCAATAGCATGGAATAGTTTTATCTCAATCAAAACGCTTAGGGTTTCGTCTGCAACGTATGTTTTTATCGTGAATTACAATTATGATAACCCAATATCACTTTTTCACTTATACTTCTTGATGCACATATTCTTATTTATTCAAAAATTAATTTATCCTTGTATGCAGTGTTTGGAACATGTGTAAATATTAAACATTCATTTGTAATTGTTTAAATTTTCAGAACTTCTCTATCAAATTTCTTTAAAGTTGATTTTTTGTCTTGATTGAATCGGAATGAAATTAAAATATATTCATGAATTGCCTGGATTTTTTTTATGTGTTTATTCAGTTACACTTTAAGTAAAAATATAAATAAACGAGACACTTATATTCGGATTATTTTTTATTATATTGTCAATAAAAAACTGATGTGGGTCTTTTTTTTTTTTTTTTTCTGAAAGACCATCCTCTTGTTGTATAGATATTTTAATTTGTTTCTCTTAAATATTGTTTTCTTTGCAACAAATCTTCATTTTTAACATTTTATTTTTTTTGCCGGGTGAGATTACAAAACATATTGGTTTGTCAAGAAAATATGCTTTGTTTTGCCATATATTTAAATGGTGAAAACCGAAATTGCTTTCTTGCCAACAAATAGTATTCAGTTTGCAATAAACCCACCAAATATCCCTCTTTCTCCCTAGTACTTTTAATTAACAGCGCTAAATGCAGTCAAACTTCAAGAAAAACAAAAAAAAAATATTTTTCTTAAAATTTTTGCTGTGCAATACTAGGAAATTTAATTTTGGTATAGAACAATAATACCATGATTCAAGAATAGATGACATCTTAATGATATGCGAAAATCATCTTGTTTTCCGCTTTCAAATACAATAAACTAGTTTATTATGAACAAGGGACTAATAAATCGAAGAACATTAATATGAATATAGTCATTACCAATTGAAATGAGATTAGAACATTTTAAAATTTAAATACATTTTTTCGACGATGACGAATACACATGCAACCAAAAATTGTGACAAATATTAAATAATAATTTTTATTTTCCTATAATAGAAAATAATAGTTAATAAAATTAACTATTATTTTCCTGTTATAGTTAATTCTAACTTTAAAATAAAATTTGAAATCGAAAGCGTTTGTTTTAATTTTCAACAATTAAGTCGAATCGTTTAGGTGCTATAAAACGGACAAAAGTTATGATTATTTTATGTTCATATTACCTAAAGTCCCTCGATTTCTTCAAATATACATATAGGAGATTCTGCACTATGCTTAATGAATCGTCAAAGTAAAGGACAATGCTGGTGTACGCATACATCTAAATCATTGATATAGATTATGTGATTTTGAAGATAATGGTAATATGGGTGATATGTTTATTTGGATAAACAATATTCTTATAATTTAGAACACTTGATAGATACAGAGTATTATCTTAAATAGAAAGTATTTAATATACCTTCTGGGAAATAGATTTTGATTAAAACCATCAAACATTTTTTGTATCATGTTTTCACTGACTACTCATGTGCATCAACTTTCTCATTAGAATATTTTTATCTCTTGCAGTTCTGGATTACGAATTATAATACGTTTTAAAAAAGAACTCAAGTCTTTATTTCTGTTCCGGTATCTACAGTTTAACGTGGATTCTGAACCACTAACAAAAAATCCCTACTTCCACCAGGATTCGAACCTGAGGTGTGTGTGGTACCAAAGGCCAGAGCGCTAGCCAATTGTTCTTCAGGCCGCGGCAAAAAGATGAAGATACATAAATCAAATTTGAATACCGCCATAGAAACATAACTAAACCCTTATTAAAAATAGTACAAAGTATAATGTGAACAAAGATTCGAAAGTTGTCTTGACTAATCGTTATCAAAAGCAATCGATGAAGCTGCTGTTAATACTTCTGTCAAACTACATTTATGACTACAAAAATATTTACATGTTTAAATTCCTTGGAAATTACTTCTTCTTCGTATATAAAAATGATAAAAAACAATACATTATATTAACATGAAAAATTAATTCTTCTCGAGCTATTATGCTTGCAAATTCTCGCGAAGATCTGCCACTGTACTTAAGAAAATTCAACGGAATTAATTTTGTTACCAATAAGTGGTCTTCTTTCATCATTTCCATAAATTCATACGAACCAAATAATTGCAAGTTGTGTCTCGACAATTTGGAAGCGTTTCTTCCTAAATAGCACTTATGGTAAAAAGCAATCAAAATTATTTAATCAATTATAATTTGTTTTCAAAACATATATTTAAAAATATAAAAATATTATATTAATATAAAACATTAGTTTTTCTTATGCTACTGCGAAGAGCTGCGGCTGTACTCAAGAAAATTCAAATGAATTGATTTTATTACCAAATTACCAGCTCATCATTTCCATAATTCCATATGCAACAAATAAATGGAAATTGTGTCTTGATTGTTTGGAAGCGTTTCTTTTCAGAATAGCAATTATGATATAAAATGATCGAAGAGTAAAAGATGATTTCAACAAATATATCTAGTTTTCAAAATTTACGAATATGATAAATATTTCGAAATTATTTACTCGGGTTTTGTATACTCGTGCAGAATTTCGTATTTAAAATTTATCAATATGCATTTTTTTTTAATTTACTGAAAAATTAAGTTATTGGGATATGTAGTGTTTTAAGCATTAATTAATATTATACAACCGTTTTAACTATTTAATTCTTTTCAAAATTTCTCTTGCAGAATTTTTTTTGAATAATTTAAATAAAAAAAAATTATATTTTTTTATATTATTGGATTTAAATTTTAAAAAATTAACGAGACTGAACGTTCACTTAATGGGTGCATGTTTTAATTAGTTCCTCTTTAATATTTTTAGAAGAATTTTTTATTTTAATCGCATCACAATAAAAAACTTATTATTCTCTATGCAATGAATCAAATAAATATCTTTCGTGTGCCTTAATAATTGATGTCACTTGTCTAACAGGAATAAATACAGACAATCATAACTCAATTTCATTTCCTTTTTAGTTTTTTTCAATTTGAATTTTATTAATTTATTAAACAAATTCAATTATCGTGATATGCAAGTGAGTATATATATCCTGAGTGCTTGTAGCATTATTAAATATTGAACATTCGTTTGAACTTTATAATTTTTCAGAATTTCTTTTTTCGAATTTTACTTTGATAATACTGATAAAAAAAAAATTTTTATTGATATTTTTTAACATTATCGAATATAGATTTTTAAAAAAATACGAAACTGTGAACGTCCACTTATTGCATAGATGTTTTAATTAATTTTGCTTAAAAATTTAATTTTACGATAATAGCTAATTTTAACCGTATCACAATATAAAAATATTTTGTGAACAATAAATCGACAAAATATCTTTTCTTTGTGAATCGTTTGAAAAGCTGAGGTTGTGAGAAGATTTTTGGCATGTCCCTATCGATGACAATTAAAGTTATATATTATCGAACACGGCAAATAATGTATTTAGGATTAATATGTTTTTGTAAATAATTATAATTTTGAAATTCTAACGAAATATATTATGTTTTGTCACACAATTTCAGCTACAGTTCAGAGTTTTCTGCATGCGATTCTCCAAAAGTTCCAAATGCCTTCGTTACGAAGAGTGTTTCTGATTTTAGACACTATAATAAGTCAGTCTCAGGCATTACACCAATACAAAAAATACAAAAGATTTATGTAATCTCATATCTTTATTATGTACCATTAGTATTGGAACAATATTAATGTAGAGTTACCCGGTTTCAAAAGATGCATCCCGGCCGAGCCCCCAATTTTGTAGACTTTTCTCTCAGTCTAGCAAATTTTTAACGACAGAGGGAGGCAATCTGGGGAGTGTATTTCAAGCGACATAAAAAAGCGTTGGTTTTCTCTCAACAACACATATTTAATGAATATATTTACATCAATATTTACAGAAAGTATGGATACATTCACAACCATTTTCTACCGCTGCTTGACGCAGCGTCTCCCAGTCCGTTAGCTTTCTCCTCTCGCGCCAAACTACGGGTTTTTCCCTTCTTCAGGGCCAGAGTTCAAGGTCCAACACTGCTACTACATGGCAAAGGTTGGTGTGAAAGGCACATAGTCCGTGATGTGTTTCCATCTGGTGTCTAGTAGGCAAACAAATCCTACATTAATAAATTGTAAAAATATTAGTTGTATTCGGATAGTTGCATTTACAATAAAAATTTCTCAAAATTTTGGAGACTAATCCAATATAATCTAATCATAGTGAAATGTATTGTATTTTGAAATTTTTGCTGTTACATTCTTTCTAACATCGGTTTCGTTAGTTAAAATTTAATCATCAAACTTGCACTTTCTGCTTAGTTTTGCAATGCAGATTTTTTTATTTTCAAATTTGTACTTTTAAAATTATAGCTTAAATCTGTCATGTGTTTCAATCAGACTTATTGCTGACAAATTAATTGGACTCTGAATACCATCCTAATAGTAGCATGTCAAATTGAGGGATAATGCAAACAAAGAGTCAAATTGGATTGGCTAATAATTCTAAAAAGTAGTCGAAGCTGCTTAAATTCGATTAATATTTCGAAGTTGTCGTAAATATTTATATTCAAAACACTAAAAAAAATCGACAGATTTATTGGTGCTAAACTGATTTGAAATTTAATTCATTTTTCAAACAAAACAATTTTAAAAATACGTATTACTCGAAATTAGTCCTTCTAAAGCTTCTAGACATACACGTTCAGTGAATATCTGCGACTGTACTTGAGGAAGGTAAAAGCCAGAAGCCATTACCATCATTTCATTGACACTAAGTAATTGCAAATTGTGTCTTGAAAGAGATGAAATATTCCCTTTGAAAATACGCTTTATGGTGGAAGGCAATCAAAGATTAAAAGTAAACTTTAAAAGGACATTTTGTTTTGAAAGTATTAAAACTTAATGTGGAAAAATTTATTTGGTATAGTCTAGGATAAACATGCACTTAATCGATGCAATCTGCCTCGAAACACGCCTAAAACTTGAAAGCACATTTATTTTCTCATTAAACAGGTGTCCAAAACATTTTCAGAGAATTTAATAACAAATATAAATTTGGAAGATTGTGGGTTTAAAATAAATCATAAATCTTTGTTTGGATTGGTTTTTGTAAATTATTATATTGTCTTATTTATAACATAAACAAATTTTCGACAAAAAAAGTTATTAATAGAAAAGCGTACATTGTATTAATAAAATATTCGGAAAAACTTTTTAATTAATTCACGGCTAACGAAATTTTAATGTATACTCAAAAATGTAAAAGAAATTCTTTGCAAAAAATAAAATGTAGACTCATTTTTACTTTCTGATGGAAGAATTTTTTAGTTTTTGCCATAGATATCTTTATGAAGATACATTCTTAATTTCATAAAATCCATTAATCAGATTATATGATTATATTTAATGATGAACGTAATATTTTTATCTATAGTCTTCATCAAAATGTACTTTCTGTTTTTAATTTCCGGAAATTTGGAAGAAGAATTTTTACTGCAAGGTTGTTTTTGATTTTTGTTGCAGCACTACCAACGAGCAAAATAGGAGTACTGCAACACAGTATATATTTCGGCACACCGATTGGGAATAAATACACTTGTCATTTAATAAGAATAATCGAATAGTTGTTTTTATGGGGATTATATTTTCGATAATGGTTTCGATAATATATTTTGGCTTAGTTTCTTATGAATTTTTAAAGTATACATATCATGATATCATGCAAAATTAATTATTGTAAAAATATTTTTCTTTCAGAACATACAAATAACCATTCAAAAAAAAAAAAAAATATTCTAAAATTTATTGAAAAGAAAAGAAAATGAATTACACAGTGAATTATATAAGCATCTTCAGTTATTTTATATGCAATTGTTCTTCTTTAAAACACAAAATATTTTTAAAACATTTGTTTTAAAATACAAAAATAGGGTATGCAAACTGCAAAAATAAAAAACAATTATTAATCATCATACATTAAAACTAAACATTAAACATATAAATGCAATTTTTATTTTTCATACGATTTCATTATGTTAAAACAATATCAATTAAGAATAAAGATTTTATTTCTTGATAACGTCAATAGTTTTAATATTCCTGTCATAAAAAAGTCATTTATGCATAAAATTAAAGGTTTTTTATCCATAATTTTATATATCTAGCTTATAATTTGTTGGAATATTTCAATTATATAATTTTTTAGTAAAATATGTGCAATATAAAATTATAAAGTTTTGTAATAAAATAATATAAATATTTTATTACACACTAATATGGCTTATTTTAATACAAAACTGTATTAATATACTGTTTTCTAACGAATGTCTGCAAAACATCATTATCAAAATATTAAATTATTAAAGAGTAAATATCATTAGACTATTCAACAAAATGTTCGTTTAAGCTTTATTTCGTGAAAATTTTTTAAATGAAATATTTTTTTTTCTTACAGTATATAAAAATTATATTTCGTAAACTGAAAACATTTCTAAATTTGTTCGAATGAACAAAAAAATAAATTTCATATAATAATAATTGCACATAAAATATCAATAAAAGATCACACACATGCATAAAAAATAAAAGAATAAAATACAAAATAATAAAAAACAATCATTTAGTGTAAAATTCTAAAATCGGATATATAAACTTAAAGAAATAACAAAAAGCATTCATTCCCTAAAATTTAACATTAAGCATATGAATTAAATGGCCATACAGTTTTTATATAAATACAATATTGAAATGTTGTTTTATACAGCATACTACAATTTTAGTTTCGTATGCGTATGCACGTGTCTCGCTAAATGGCATCTTCTGGAGAAACTTCTTCCAGAGTGGGGTTTTCCTTAGAATGAATCAACAGATGACTTTGCAAATGGACCTTTTGAGTAAATTTCCGACTGCAAATTCCACACTCAAACGGCTTTTCGTTCGTATGGATAAGCAAATGAGTTTTCAAATTGTGAGTCGCTGAAAATGTTCTCTTGCACATTTCACACTCGTAAGGCTTTTCTTGGTATGGGTTCTGTAATGGACATGTAAACCACCTTGACGCCTAAATTTTCTTTTGCATACTTCGCATTCAAATGGCATTTCTTTCGTGTGCGTAAGAAAATGACGCTTCAAAGAATTCTTTAGAATAAACTCCTTCTTGCAAATTTCACAGGCATAAAATTTCACCCCAGAATGAGTAAATGAATGCCTCTTTAAATTTGCTTTTTGTGTAAATGCCTTTTGGCAAACGTTGCAAACATGTGGCTTTACACCTGTGTGAATACGCACATGCCGGGATAAATTGCTTTTCTGTTGGAACCCTTTACCACAAGTCTCACACTTGTAATTAACTTGTTTTGAATTCATGCTGATTTTGACATTATTGGAGGTTTTATAAGTAGTAATGTAAAGACAATACTGAAATTGTTTCAGATTGAATTCAGCGGGATTCTTGTGTGACCGCGTATTTTGGATCTTGTTAATGATTCTTTTCAGCTGTTGTCCATTGGGGTTTCTACACTACAAAGGAAAATTCAATAGTAAGAATCGCAGTAGTATTGATATAGTCTTAAATAGTTAAAACTAAAATTATTTATTTCTAGTGTTTATTTTTCATGAATTACATACTCATTGATGAAAGGTATTGATTATTTATGAAACAACAGTATTCTTTAAAACAAAAATGCAAAATTATTAAATATTATAATTATTATAAAATAATTATTTATATTATATTATTATTTTTATAATTTAATATTATATCAAATATACAATATATTTGATATAATAATATATAATATCAAAATATTATTATTTCTTGTTAATATTTCCCAATTTTAGAAATAATTTTGTTAATCTCCAAGAAAAACAAACTTCTATTGTAATTTAAACTGGTTATCTTTAAATATTGAAGTTGTAACTAAATGTTTTAATATACTACTGTGTCCAAAAAGTAAGACCAATTTTCAATTTAAAATTTTCGGGGCTTATGCAATTTCAATTTTCTTTCTTTTTAGATTTCTGGCACTGTCCTTGACATCTGTGTGAAATTTATCGTCAAAATATCCATTAGTGTTGGAGTTACGTGTGGCTTTGTGAGACGCTAAAACTGATTCCGGCGATTTTTGAAATGAATTATTTGAATGAATGAATTACAATTGAACAAAGAACTTGCATTGAATTTTGTTTACGGAAACGTATAGAATGTTGCAGGAGGCATTTGGGGAACATTCCTATGTCGGAAAGAAATGTTTAGAAGTCTTATAAACAGTTCAAAGAAGAATCTGTTGAAGAACAGAAGAAGAAGTTGTAGAGATTCAACGTGAATCGGAGCGCGCTTTGAAGAATTGCAATTTTTTGGCATGCATTGAATTGGAAAAAATGCTGGCATAAGTGCATAAGTGCATTTACTGAAAAAAACAAATTTGGAAGAATAAATAAAGAGTTTTTGAAAAAAAAATTAATTGGTCTATTTTTTGGGCAGAATAATAATATTATTTATTTAGTACTTCCAGCGTCGATCATTTTTCTGGAATTTATTCTTTCATTGTCGAATTGTTTTTAATTATCACAAAATTTTTATTTGAATTACTTCATTTCATTATGCGATATGTAATAACACTCAACCGCACCCAGTTAATTAAATGTGTTTGCCTGACATCACTAAAATGCGGAAACAAAAATATTTTTAAATGATATCTCTTTTCGTTCTCTCTTATTACACTTCAAAATCTAATTTGAAAACATCAAGATTCAAAAGCAAGTAAAACAGTGAACTAATGAGATGCACGAAAACTATCCTGAACTCAAATTCTTTAACAGAAAACGATTTTAACATTAATTACTACTAGAATAAGAAATAATAGAATAAATTGCATTTAGAAAAGTCACTTGACCCTAAAATCAAATCAAATATAATTGATTAACCCTAAATAATTTCACATTAAGATGTCAAAACTTTTGAATTGCTATAAGAAGCAAATGATTTAAAAAAAAGAAAGCTGTTCCCCTTTAAATTTAAGAGAAATATTATAAGTTCTTTGAAATTTAATATTGAATCGCATAAATGTAAAGTGAAACATGATGGAGCTCGAATTTTTAAAAGAACAGAAATGTGA
The DNA here is from genome assembly GCA_021605095.1 of Caerostris extrusa. Taxonomy (NCBI): domain Eukaryota; kingdom Metazoa; phylum Arthropoda; class Arachnida; order Araneae; family Araneidae; genus Caerostris; species Caerostris extrusa. Next base: position 4,408 of record BPLR01012347.1, on the reverse strand, counting down.
ATAGAGGATTCAAACCAGATTTCGTCAATGAAATATTTTAATTTTTTTGACAAAAATGGAAATTAAATCTTAAATGGTATACGTACATGCATATTTGAACATTTAAAATGCTAACATCTGCTCAATCAGATGGGGACATTAAAAAAAGACAAATCTTTAAAATACATATAACAATCACTTTTCACAATAATTCATAAAGAATAACTACTATGAAATATTAGCAACATGTTAATTCTTCTCTAAAATAACTCCTTACTTCTTAACTCCTAACTATTGGAATTTTCCATCCTTGAAAATACGCTTGGGAGAAGGTATGTCCTTTGTCCTGTGCTTAAAATTTGTGAGCTGTTATGCGATCGATCTCCTTGTAGTAGCCGTAGTCTGCGCACGCAACCATGAAGGCGAACCAACGCCCACGCATCCTACCCACTGCAAGAGCGCCCCCTTGCGGCGTTCGGATCCAATTCCCGCACTTTTGTTGAGAAACATTTACCACATTATCTCATCCCGAGATAAATAATATTTAGCACAATCCTGTGTATTCGTTGGCCTGGAAACTATCATACTGAGAGAAAGTAAGTAAGCATGTAACTGAATAACTTTATTCTTAGCTAAAAATGAAATCCTTCCACTTAAATATATGTCTTTAAATCTATTAATGTTGTATGTTAAATATTGCTTATCTTTTACTGTAATTGTGGTGTTGTTTACATGCTTATGAAATAAACCTGTGTGTTCCTAAACATGAGAGTTCTTCAACTCGACTACACCCAGATACAGCTGCACGAACAAACCGACATCTACTATACTCTGTAATATATAATTTGATGATATATTCGGAGAATTTCTAAATAATTTTCTTTATAAAGTATTAAATTTCATTAACAAATTCATATTATTTTAAAGTTGTATATTATTATATAGAGGCAATCTTTTTTAAATTTGAGAGGTTTTTCATCTAACATAAATAAGGGTATTATATGTATAGATAATGATACGAATTGTTTTGTTAATTAAAAAAAAAGCAGCTTTGTGTATATACTAAATACCCGAAATACTTATTTTTCCAAATTTTTTGTTAATTTAAAAAATATTAGTTACAAAATAATATATTTAAGAAATATTTCATGATGTTTTCCTCGATTATTAATTTTTTTTCAATGCGAGGACGACAATAGACGATGACTTTTCTTCGATTTGAAATTTTTCAATGGGTGTTAATCAAAAAAGAAAGGTTTTACTGAAAGATCTAAACAAGAGATTATTTTATTAAGCACATCTTATTAAAATTCAAATGAATTGATTTTATTACCAAATGAAAGGTCATATTTTCAACATTTCCATAAATTCATGCAGATCAAATAATTGCAATTTGTGTCGCGGTTGTTTGGACACGTTTCCTTTGAAAACAGATCTTATGGTAGAAAACACTCAGAGAGTAAATTAAGATTTAAGCAAATAGATTTGGTTTTCAAAATATAAGAAAATGATCAATTGTTTCAAAATTATTTTTCTGTGTTACTGGTAAATAAATTTATATTTCAAATTTTTCAATTTCAGTAGTATTGAGGAATTAACTCTATTACCGTGTTTTTTTTTTTTTTTAAATTTCAAAATCATCACGACGTACACGAGTTTGATACTTGCTAATTTACTTGAAAGCGGTAATAAAATTCCCATCCTGTCTTTGATACACGTGATCTAATCCGACGCAATGTGTCTCGTGAAAGACCTAACGCATATTAACCGAAAACACATTTATTTTTTAATTTATTTCCGTAACAGCTACTTTATTTTCAGCCATTTTTTTTTTAACAAAATTAATTTGTACGACAAATCATTTAAAAAATTGTTTATTTAATTGATTTATTCTTTTGAGTAAAAAATTGATACATTGTTTTATTTTTAGCATGAACTCATTCTTTTGACGAAGTTTAAGCAGAATTAATAATAAATGATGTTTTTGTTTTTTAATAAAATAACTGGAATTTAATCATTGAAAAAATCGCCCTAAATGAAATTTCATGTTATACCTTTATTTTAACAAAAATTCATTATAAAATTATAATATTTTCCCACAACAGGCGAGCCATATTTTCAGAGCCTGCTTTAGCTTTCTACATCAACATATATTGATTAATTTGTTTCATGGAACGACTGCATTATATTTAATGATGAACATAATGTTTATGTGTACTCTTTAATAATATATATTTTTAATTTCAGGACATTTCGACATGAAAACAACAATTTACTATGAACGCAGTTTTGTAGCAGATTAAGCCAAAAAAAAAGGAATCCCTTTAACCTTTGTCCAGATTTGCCGCAACAACTGGAATAAACACATTTATAATTAATAAAAAAAATATAATTGTTTTTATGAGGATTGATTTTTTTTTTTGTTAAAAACTTTTAGCATGGTTAGATTTTATTTCTTCTGATGATATTTTAAAACGTTTCTGGGAAAGTGTTTTGTTTGTTAAGGTTTTTAAACTTTTTACTTGCTAACCACGTTTTACGTATTAGCAAGCACTTTTTTTCCTTCCTTTGAAATAACTAACATTATCGAGTTCTCCGAATAACTTAATTTGCTTTATCTTAATTTCAGATCTTTTAAAGTTACATAATTTTTTTAATTTTATCGTATTTTAAAAGTAGAACAATTTGTCCAATATTTCAAAAAAAGTTCTATTGCAGCTTTTCATTTTCCTTCCTTTATGGACGTCAAAATACAGCTAATACGATTACATTAAGAAAACATTTGCAATTTGCACACTGTCCTAATTATATCAAAAGAAATAAAATCTTTGAAATTTTTAATTAATATTGATTATGATATTTTCTGCCAGGTATATAAAAGTTAATTTCTACGCAGGATTTGCATAACTAAAGTCATAATATCATAGTACGTTTTATTGATAATCATGATCTTACAATAATAAAAAATTATTGTTATAGGTAAATACTATGAAGCTGAATAACGTAGTCATAAAATATCTAAGAAAACCTGATTAATATACTCAATTTTATCATCCAAAAACGTCATTTTTTTTTTTTAATTGAAGTATGCCTCATACTAAAATATTTTCTTTTATGAAAATACGTTAGCAAAATGTTAAATTAATCAAGAAATATAATTGTAATGTTCTATAAAAAGTGTACTACATTGAAAATTTACACAAAGCTTCTTTTTATAATTAACGTTTCTATTTTAACTACAGAACGTAAAAATATGTATTCATACCAAGAAAAATATTAACATTTATTCAAAGACAAAAATTAATTACACCGTATACTATAAAAGCATACAAAATAACAATGATAATTAAAAGAAAAGAAAAAAAAAGTATAAAATATTATAACACAAAAATTCTAAAACCGGTTATGCAAACTGTGTAAAAATATTCTTTATTGATCCTTCATTAAAATTTAACACTAGGCATAAGAAATTCAATTGTCAGGAACAATAACAAAAAGTCTATAAATTTTCTGTATATATAGTAATAAAAGAGCATTTGTAAGCAAAGGTATTTAAAATAAAAAAGAAAAATATAAAATATTATACAAACAAATTATTTATCTTAACATTCTAAAATCAGTTATAAAAATAGCAGATATAGCAGAAAATAGCAGAAAAGATTACAACTTAATCATCAATAAACAACATAAGAAGTGGAATTGTCAGGAACAACGGATAAGTCCTGAATCTTTTATAAATGAAATACAGAAATGTTTTTTATTTGGCATGCTACAATTTCACTTTCGAATGTGTGCATGTGGCTCGTTAAATGACATCTTTGTGAGAACTTTTTTTCCACATTTGTCGCATGAGTATGGTTTCTCTTGCGTATGTATGCGATAATGTCGCATTAAAGCTCCATTCTCACGGAATGATTTATTACAAAATTTGCAAATGTGCGGTTTTTCTTTTGAATGAATCAGTAGATGTTTTTGCAAATGGTCCTTTTGCGTAAACTTCTGATTACAAATTTCACAATCAAATGGCTTTTCATTCCTATGGATACGCAAATGAGTTTTTAAATTGCAATTTAATGAAAATTTTCTCTTGCAAACCTCGCATTCATATGGCCTCTCTTTCGTGTGTGTAAGCAAATGAGTCTTCAAATTACGCATTTCACTAAACTCCCTTTTGCAAATTTCGCAAGCGTAATTTTTTACTCCAGAATGCGTAAATAAATGTGCCTTTAAATGCCCTTTTCGTGCAAATGCCTTTTGGCAAATGTCACAAACATGTGGCTTCAAACCTGTGTGAATACGCTCATGTTGTGATAAATTTCTTTTATTTTGGAACCTTTTACCACAAGTCTCACACTCATAATACTCTTGTTTTGCGTTAATGGTAGATGTTGACATCGTTAAAAGATTTATTGGAAATTATATAAAGCCA
>BPLR01012346.1:0-36567 GCA_021605095.1 Caerostris extrusa | reverse complement strand
TATGCTACATATATGTAATAGTATATATTCCTTACTAGTTTATTAACTTTCTTAGATTGTAGATGGCGCTGCGAATCTGTATTTATACCTGTATTTAATGAAAGGAAATTCATTTCATACATCGGATTGTTTGAATTCGACACATATCGTAGAGGGCATGAAGAGGCATAATAATATAAAAATCAAGATGGGAAATAAAATAAAATTAAATTATTAATAAGGATAGGAATAAGCGTAAATACAGTATATTCAGATTATTTAATCAAATTTGTGGATATTGCAGAGGTGATATTACCAATAAAACTTTTGGTACTTACGTATTAACGATACCTTGGCGACAAACTTGGCGGTTTTTAAGTGTCGCCAATCTTTATTATTTGAATAATAATATTTTGAAAAGCGTTTTGATTTTAAATGAAGTGTTTCATATATATTTTTATTATTTGGAACAAAATTTTAAGTGTAGATTGCCAAATCTGTAGCTGTTGGCGCGTGTGCTCTTTATTGGCGCAACTGTCGCCAAGGTACCGTTAATACGTGAGTACCAAATTTTGAAAGAGCAAAACGTTAATAGTAACTAATAGGTCGTAAACGGCGGCACTGACCAATTGAAATGCCTCGATTTCATTAAGTTCTTTAAAACATGCATTTATGAAAGAATTACACAATATTCGATGCAATTTTAATATTTAGTTTCCCAAATTGGAATTTTTTTAATGAAATTTTTAATCACATAACACACTTCTGCACTTAATTATATGGTTTATCAAGGCCTTTTCAATAGATAGGATATTTATAATCATTTTATGTAGAAAATACAAATAATAATATTAATAACAAATACAAAAAAAAGTTTTAATTTTCTTTTTTTTTTTTTTTTATTATTAATATTCTTTAAAATTTCTCAATAATAATAATTAAATGACAGTAACAACGACACTTTGAACTATCAGAAATAAAAACAGAATTAACAAAATGAATGTCTTAATTCTATTTGTCGTTGATAATGAATATATAAACTGACATCGAATATAAAAACATATAAATGCATGCAAAAATGAATAGCACATAAAATTGGATGATAACAATACCTTAGATTATTGAATAACATAGTTACAAAAGTTGAGATAAAAATTTTTCATTAAAAACTTCTAAACAATACATCGAATTTTGCGATTTAATTATTTCTTCCAGTCCTAATACAGATATGTATTCGTACATATTTTTACTACTTTCTTGAATGATAGATGGCGCCACGAATCAGTACAAGTATACCGACAACTACAATCAATGTAAGGAAATTCGCTTATATCATAAAATAAATCCATGCAAAAGAAAATTTTATACACCTCATTATATAAATTAATGGATGTTTGTCACAAATTGCAAAATATTTAAATAAGATTAAATGCCATTTTGATATTTCAACACTAAAAATTGTCCTCTTCCATGGCTTTAGTGGAAAAATACGCCACTGAAATATAAGAAAACTTGGTTTGATTTGTTGGTGGAGTCTGCATAACAGTCTGTCTTCCAGAAATTAGTAGACTCAATGGCAAATGAGGCATCACCATATGGCCTTAAGAATCGTACTGTCTGTTGCGATTCTACTGTGATTTTTCTAATTTAGAATACGAGATTACCAATATACCAAAAGTAAAAATTCATTAATTGGGTATTATTGCATGAAATGTGTGGTATGGAAAATATTTAAACAAGCTATCAACGACAACAGAAAGACTTGTTTTCAACTACCGCCTACGAATGATGAAGCTTTTTTTCCTCTCTAATGCAGCTGGCAATATAGAGATAATTATCTTTTATGCCATAAGCAAGGACTACACCGCTGTTACCCATTTAGTACTACCCATGGGGAAATTACAGCTTGAAAACATGCTACGAACACGGTAACACTACGCCCACAATTCTCTACGATCATATTAGATCGGATTCGAACCACTACAACCATCAATGGCACCGCCGGGACTCGAACCCTGTGGAACCGAGCGCTAGCCACTCGGACATCGAGACGCTACGAATTACGAAGTAAATAATAGAAAATCTTGCGAAATGTAAGCGGAGAGTGCAAGAATGTTTTTGAAAATTTTACTTCTAACATCAATATTTTAATGACTGCCCTAATAATCCTCAAAAGGGCCTTGAATACGCACATATAAACAGTAAAAATGGAAATACTGTGATTTCAGAAACCATTACAAGTAATCTATCACAGCAATGAAAAAGAATTTGTAATTTGTAGTGATACATAGACCAAAGCTATTTCAACAAATATATATATATATATATAATATAATGGGGCTCCTATCACCTTAAACCCTTTGCGATACAAATTAATTTTTTCTCATTCCCAGTCATCTGGACCAAATTAATTTACCCTCATTCCCAGTCGTCTGGACGAGATTAATTTTCCTTCATTCCTAGGGGTCTAGATTAGAAAATTGTGTTCCTTCACTCCCAGTTTGGTAAAAATTAGCTATTCCTTCCTTCCCAGTAGTCTGGACCAAATTGATTCCCTAAATTCCCACCTAATCCGATCTAATATGATAGATCGGATTCGGGTACTACAAACATCAATGGCACCGCCAGAGGACTCGAACCTGTGGTACCGAGCGCTAGCCACCCGGCCATCAGACGCTACGAATTACGATGTAAATAGCCAAGAAAATCTTGCGAAATGGAAGCGGAAGTGCAAGAATGTTTTTCAAAATTTTACTTCTAACATCAATATTTAATGACTGCCTAATAATCCTCAAAAAGGGCCTTGAATACGCACATATAAACAGTAAAAATGGAAATACTGTGATTTCAGCGAAAACCATTACAAGTAATCTATCACAGCAATGAAAAGAATTTGTAATTTGTAGTGATACATAGACCAAAGCTATTTCAACAAATATATATATATATATATATATATATAATATAATGGGGCTCTATCACCTTAAACCCTTTGCGATACAAATTAATTTTTCCTCATTCCCAGTCATCTGGACCAAATTAATTTACCCTCATTCCATCGTCTGGACCGAATTAATTTTCCTTCATTCCTAGGGGTCTAGATTAAATTAATGTTCCTTCACTCCAGTTTGGTAAAAATTAATATTCCTTCCCTTCCCAGTAGTCTGGACCAAATTAATTCCCCTAAATTCCCACCTAATCCGATCTAATATGATAGATCGGATTCCGAACCACTACAAACATCAATGGCACCGCCGGGACTCGAACCCTGTGGTACCGAGCGCTAGCCACCCGGCCATCAGACGCTAAGAATTATGATGTAAATAATAGAAAATCTTTATGAAATGGAAGCGGAGAGTGCAAGAATGTTTTTCAAATTTTACTTCTAACATCAATATTTAATGACTGCCCTAATAATCCTCAAAGGGCCTTGAATACGCACATATAAACAGTAAAAAATTGTAGTACTGTGGTGATTTATTTCAGCAATAACTGTTACAAGTAATCTATCATAGCAATGAAAAAGATTTGTTATTTGTAGTGATACATAGACCAATGCAATCCAGCATTTTTCCATATATATATATGTATATAATATAATATAATGGGGCTCTCTTACCTTAAGCCTTTGCGATACAAATTAATTTACCCTCATTTCCAGTATTCTGGACAAAATTAATTCACCCTCATTCCCAGTAGTCTGGACCAAAGTAAATTTCCTTCATTCCCAGTAATCTGGACCATCCTTCATTCCCTGTAATGTGGACCAAAGGAAATTTTTCCTTCATTTCCAGTAGTCTGAACGAAAGAAATAATTTTCATCATTCATAGTAGTCTGGACCAAATTAATTTTCCTTCATTCCCAGTAATCTGGACCATCCTTCATTCCTGTAATGTGGACCAAAGGAAATTTTTCCTTCATTTCCAGTAGTCTGAACGAAAGTAATTTTTTCGTCATTCATAGTCTGGACCATTAATTTTCCTTCATTCCCAGTAATCTGGACCATCCTTCATTCCCTGTAATGTGGACCAAAGGAAATTTTCCTTCATTTCCAGTAGTCTGAACGAAAGTAATTTTCATCATTCATAGTAGTCTGGACCAAATTAATTTTCCTTCATTCCCAGTAATCTGGACCATCCTTCATTCCCTGTAATGTGGACCAAAGGAAATTTTTCCTTCATTTCCAGTAGTCTGAACGAAAGTAATTTTTCATCATTCATAGTAGTCTGGACCAAATTAATTTTCCTTCATTCCCAGTAATCTGGACCATCCTTCATTCCCTGTAATGTGGACCAAAGGAAATTTTTCCTTCATTTCCAGTAGTCTGAACGAAAGTAATTTTTCATCATTCATAGTAGTCTGGACCAAATTAATTTTCCTTTATACCCAGTAGTCTGGACCAAATTACGTTTTCAGTTATAAGCAATTAATTTTTGCATATTTGCATTGATCAATGTGTATCAATGCAGCAAATATTTTATTGTTAAATACTAGAAAATTATAAAATAACAATACATGAAGCACAAAATTTGAAATTAAATACAGAGCTATAAAAATAATGTAATATTTTTTAAAATGTTGTTCACATTTTTAAGATTGTGTTTTTTATTGCTACATTTAAAAGTTGATAAAATAAAATAAAAATTCTGATATTGTTCAATTTCTTTTTAAAAATGCAAATGCATACATGTATATATACATAAAAATTGGATAAAGAAAGTGCTAACGGATCAAAAAGTACGGATCACTAATAAAAAGATCACAACATGACCGGTTCATTAAAGTGAATGACTTTATTCATTCTTAGTAGCAACAATACTCCATATATTCTTCTATTCCCTTTATCCTTTATTCAAATGACGACCTTTTCCCTACGAATAGTGGATTCTTCCAGTATACACGTGTCTTTTCACGTGGCGGATAATACACTCAGTGAGGGGAACGCTTATAACAATACTACTGTGTCCAAAAAGTAAGACCCATTTTCAATTTAAAATTCCCGGGGCTTATGGAATTTCAATTTTTTTCTTTTTTTAGGTTGCTGGTCTCTGTCCTCGATATCTGCGCGAAATTTGACGTCAAAATATTCATTAGTGTTTGAATTACGTTCTGAGACGCTAAAACTGATTCCGGTGATTTTTGAAATATCTGAAATAATTGCGTTAAATTTGTTTGCGAAAATTATAGAATAACACAGAAGGCATTCGGGAAGCATCCTTATATCGGAAAGAAATGTTTAGAAGTGGTGTAAATAGTTCAAAGAAGGCAGAGAACGCGTTGAAGACGTAGAACCCCTGGTCGACCATCAACCTCAAACGATGAAGCTCACGTAAAACAAATTAAAGATTTGGTGCTTGCAAACTGTCGATTTACAATTAGAGACTTTGCTGATGAGGTTGGAATTTCAAAGGATCAGTCAATTCCATTTTTAAAAAAAGTTTTGTGCCTCAAACGCGTCAAATGTCAATTGGTACCGAAAACATTGAATGCGCCAGCTCACACTGCGTGGATTCTTCGTGACTTTTTCGCCAAAAATGAAATTCATATTGTTCCACAACCTTCGTATTCACACCGCGCGACTTGTGGTTATTCCCTAAACTCAAAAGACCACCGGGGACACCGTTTTTGTTTCGATTGAAGAGATTCCACGGGAAAAAAAGCATAAGTGCATTGTGACCGAAAAAGATTACTTTTGAAGGCGATGAAATAAATTTGGAAGAATAATAAAATAATAATTGGCCTTACTTTTTGGGGCACAGTAGTATTCGTCTCCTGGAATTGCGTACCCAACAATTATTATGCACAAATTTTATACCTTTTACCAGTAAGGATGCTATAAAAAATTCTAATGAACTATTTAGATTAAAAAAATGTAACAATTTTCTCTATTGGGGTAGGATATTTTGAAATGTGATCAATAAATTCAATACTTATATAACAACAAAAATGATATAGACCGTTTCGAATGATACACATACATGCTTACATGCTTTATTAATATTCGTCTCCTGGAATTGCTTGCACAACAATTATTATGAATAAAATTTATACCTTTTTACCAATAAGGATGTTATAAAAACATTCTAATGAACTGTTTATATTAAAAATTTAAAAATAACTTTTATCCAATGGGCAGGATATTTCGAAATGGGAACAATAAATTCAATACTTATGTAACGACAAAAATGATATAGACCGTTTCGAATGATACACATACATGCTTACAACAATATTCGTCTCCTGGAATTGCTTGCACAACAATTATTATGTATAAAATTTATACCTTTCTACCAATAAGGATGTTATAAAACATTCTAATGAACTGTTTACATTAGGAATTTAAAAAATAACTTTTCCAATGGATAGGATATTTTGAAATGGGAACAATAAATTGACTTATATAAGGACAAAAATGATATAGACCGTTCCGAATGATACACATACACGCTTATAACAATATTCGTCTCCTGGAATTGCTTGCACAACAATTATTATGCACAAATTTTATACCTTTTACCAGTAAGGATGTTATAAAAAATTCTAATGAGTTGTTTAGAATAAATTTTTAAATTTTTTTTTTTAAATAGGTAGCACATTTCGAAATAGAATCATTTAATTCTATATTTATGTATTAAATTAAAATGATACATAAATTTTTATGCACTTTAAAAATGGTAATCATAAAATTTTAAAATTAAGAAATATCTATATTTAACTACAATAATATTATAAAATGCAATATTCTTTGTAGTTTCAGATACAAAATGTCTACATAGTTTAGCTCAAATATACATAAAAATAACATGAAATAAATAAAGAACTAAAAATGCATGGCTGTATCTCAGGTGGAAAATAATCATCATACAATAATTTATCATCAAAGACGATGCTGCTACCCAGTTCTTTTAATAATGAAACACATTCACTTTTGTGAAAGAAGGAAACTCTTTCTAAATTTGGAGCTATTTCAAGTACCATTTTCACGGCATTTTTTGAGAAAAATCGAGACTCGATACCGAGTCTGAAGTTTCAAAGCAGAGGTGTTACTGAGGTTTACCTGTAGTTCTGACTCATTTATCATGTAATGGCCAAATAAGAGTAAATAAGTCAGATTATCACAGTACCGCAAAACTTCACCCAAATAATTCAAATTCATTTCAATAGAGATACGTTTCAAACGACGGAATCTAGTGTTCGTTCTTAAAGGCAAATTGATTGCTGTTAGTTCTAGAACTCCCAGGGTTTCCAAATTTTCACAGTTATCAATTACGACGTTTAACGGGAATCTGCGGTTTATATTTGACGAATTAATTACAAGATGTTTTAATTGGTGTCTGATTTCACCTAGTAAGGAGAAACATTCATCTACTCCCAAGTCATCACAAAAGGTGCATTCGAGAACCAAGGAATTGAGTCGTTTGAGTCGTCTCAAATGCTGAAGGCAGTCTTTATGAAGAACTTGCAAACTGAGTTCTTCCACTAAAGGGCAATGGAAAACAGCCGTGTTTATTAACTCAGGAAATCTGTATTTCAAATACTGAATTTCTTTCCGCTTATAACGAGAATCACAGCCTACTTGAATACCCCAGAAACATTTCTTCAAGTTGAGAAAACGTATGTGACTTTTATTTTGATGTAGTCAATGGCCATGGCCGAATCGAAATGTCCCACTGAGGTCAGTTTCGACAATGATCCAAAGCTGTTGCTATCAATGGACGAACACCGAAACAATCGGATTTCATGCTGTTACAGATTGTAAATATTTGAAGATTTCCCAAGGATGGCAAGACATTTTCACAGGTGTTTAACAATTCCCATGGGCAATTGGAGAAATCCGTTTAAATGAAATATGCAATCTGAGAATTCGCAACCTTTTACAATTCACAAGGACGTTTAAGTCGAACAAATCAAGCAAAGTGTGAATTTCTGTTAAATTAGTCGAGACCTGGATCAGTTGTTGCAAGACAAATTTGGAGATAGTTATTCTCTTGGTCATGACGAAAGATTGGAGATCCGGTTGAGGGGTCTTTCGAAAGCATGTGTAGCAAAGAATTGCATTCGTCGTCCATGTGTTTTTTTGTTCGCAAATGTAATTCGGTGACTTCGTTCATTGACATGTGTATATCGATGTCCCACTTTCAAATGAGGGGGTGCGTAAGGATCATCTGCACTGAAAGTCTCACCCCTCTTTACGGAAAACATGAGAGATCCAGTTTCTTCAGTCGGGGACTTGTAAACATGAGATGCAAAGCTTCGTGACTTGGCAACTGTTGGAAGTTCAGTGAAAACATAAATTCCCACAATTTGTTGACGAGTTTAGGCGGCACCCTCGTGAAAGGATTTTCCTGGCATTGGCTCCACAGTCCAGTCCTGACGTTGACGATTGTTTGAAATTGGCACATATCGTAGAGAGTTGGAATCGCCATGGCGGCCCAGCAATCTAAAAATGAAAGAAAAAAAAAAATTAGAAATACATCAGTTTTTATTATAATTTCCAACACAACTAACTCACTGTCTACCAATCAGTGAGGATCCTGTCCTCGCGAAATAAGATCAAAAAACAAGGTTGCCAACACAGAGTAAGAATAAAAAAAGTCTGTGAATCATTGTTGGCAGCTAATTATCTCTCATTGATGCCAGCTAATTATCTCATCATTGTTGCCAGCTAATTACCTCATCATTGCTGCCAGCTAATTATCTCATCATTGTTGCCAGCTAATTACCTCATCATTGTTGCCAGCTAATTAATTAATTGCCAAATTGTAATTAATTGTGGCAAAAGAAGAAAATTAATATTGTTTGGCCGTTTGGCCTCTGGCGCTCGGTCCATAGGTTTCGGTTCGAGTGGATGTTTGTAGTAGTTCGGAATCCACTTTAAACCGTAGATCCCAGTCTAACATGAGCGTTGCGGAGGTATTGTTACTCCGCGTCCGTAGCTTAACTTCAAGCTACACGCACCTCCTGGGTAGTGCTAAGTGAGTAATGTCGGTGCAGCGCTTGTCTTCAGACATCCGAGACTATTTTCTAAGAGTTTACCAGCTGCATTAGAAGAAAAACTTTTATCGCGTTTACGAATAATTTATGCCTGACATTTCATTCGTCTTTTTATTTTTATTTCTTAAATAAAAATGTATAAATATTTTTGTAATTATTTTAAAATTCAATGTCATGTAGTTTTTAAATTTTCCGTTAATCTTTTGTCTATAAAATAATGTAATGTATTTTTCAACTCTTTAACTGTTGTCGCTCATAGTCAAATTTTATTTTCACCAAATGTTTTACGATATTTGAAGTTATTATTCTATAAAATTATTTAGATTGTCACGTAGCAAGATTAATGAAAGCGGACTTGTTTGCTTCAATTAACTGCAAAAAAAAAAAGTTGTAATATTTTGGTAACATTGCATTATTTTCATTCAAAAAGTAGTCAATACAGAAAAATGAATTGCATGCTTATTTTGTTTTGATATGTTGAAAACCCAATTATAAACATTTTACAATATAAAAAATTTTTTTAATTGATTTACACAATTATATAAATATGAAACAGAAATACATTATTTCAAAGCACTGGATTAATATCCGGATAATTTCCGCCTTAATTATCGAAATTTATTTTTCAGATTACATAGTTCTTTAAAATGGTCTTATGTTTTACAAAGCGAAAAATTCTGTATATAGAAAATGTTAGAAATTTTGACTGCAATGAATCCAGATCTTCTTCTAAAGTAAAAGATCTAAAACAATATTTAGTATATGTTAATAACCGAAAAAAAAAAAAAAAAAAAAGATTTTTAATTCTAAATAATAGGAAAATTCAAAGAGTTAGCTTTGCTTTAAAAATTTGCTTCGGAAATATGTTTCCTCTATAAAGAAATAGGGTAATCGATCTATGGGGTGATTTATGCTATAATTTTTTTAATTAGCTCGTCAGTTATGTATAGTATACCACAAACAATCTTTTGACATTTAGGATGGTATTATTAAGATCCGGAAGGATTTCTTTAAAGATAACGACTGCTTTAGTTATGTGTTGTTTGGTAGGAAACCTGGAAAATTCCTGACAGATAGTCTACGTACAACACTCACACCAACTCTCAGAATTTTCACCGATTCTCATCGATTTTGAAAGCAGCACCTACAATGCTCGCCGCCAGAGCATTCAAACTTCACTCACTGGCATATTAGAGTACAATAGTTGAATAGATTATATATTAGTATTTCTCTAACACACTCTATTTGTCAATAACGGAAAATTGTATCCTATAGTTTATCTGACAAGTAAATAAATTATTATAGTGTTCATCAAGGAATTAAAAAAACAGATTATAAAATTTGCATTTTCCACACAAGACTAAAGGAGTTTAGTTTATGAAAAAAATGCGCCTAAAAATTAAGCTTAATCTACCCATTAAATATTAGAAAACTACACTATTTCTCGATACAGATTATAGACCTATAATAGTCTGCGATGAATTCCCTTTTCCCCAAAATAATTAATAATATCCTTTAATGGAATAATATCCATTAAATAATATATATTATAAAAATAGGATTAAATAAATTAATTATATCCATGCATACTTTTTGTTCATATTTAATAATAACATACAACTGATAAATATAATAATTAGATATAAACAAAAACATACATATAAAGTAAAAACAAATACATTTTATAAAACAAAGAATGCCAATAGAATTTCAATAAGGATGATATAATATGTATACATATATAATATAATAGTGAAAAAATACCATAAAATGTTCTTACTTAAGTAAAAAACTTAAAAGAAGTTTTTAACTTTAACTTTTTTTAACTAAACTTTCTTACTTAAGTTTAAAAATTTAACATGACACATTAAAAAACATATTTTTTGCTTGTTTTTCAGTATTATATTCACTTTATATATGGCATTAATTCCACATTGACACGCATTAAAAAGAAAAAACTTAATGATTTCATATAGTAATTATTTAATGCCGTAGTGAATGGTGACATGCGCCAATTTTAAAATATAATGCAACGTATAATTAATTTTTTTGGAATATTTCTTTTAATATCTTGGAGCCTTCAAAATGTATGCATTCGCATTGTTCTTACAACAAAAAGTAATAATAATATTTTGAATTACAAACGAAATACAGTTTACAACAGGGGTCTCAAATATGTTAAAGAAAACATAACAAAAATACGACATTAACTAGAAAAAGGACTTACTTGGATATTATGCGATCTGTAGGTAGTTTTACTTGTCGATAAAATGTATCTACCACACTATTGATTTTTCCAGATGTCTGAATGTAGCTCTGACAACGCTAAACTTCAGCAGCAGCAGCACATTGTATATTTACTTCTTTTCGTTCATAACAAAACATCGTAATATTGTTTACTTGAATATAAAGTCTTTAACCAATAAAAAGTAACACTATTATTCATACACGAAGTAATACAAGCGTAATTTATGCTTTTTTTCAAAAATTCTATCTAATATTACGCGTGAGATCTCTTTCGAAAATACGTGACGCCCAAGATAAACAACGTCGACAGCAGCGCCCTCTTTTCTGGCCCTCTTTCGAAGGACTCCCTCCCTATCAATAGTTGGGTCTGTCAACAAAAACGTTCCCCTCTCCTTAAAGGTCATTGAACCTCGTCACAGACGATATATTTCCTTTCGCTAAGATTACGATTGTTGGGATAATCGATTATAATATCAAAAATTTTATTATTTCGTGTATCTTAAGCATTCAAGACAGGTTAGAATAATAAATTTACCGTCTTATAAAATGCAACTTTACATTTAAAATTGTTTATTTGGAAATTCTTTTCGGTCATTTTTTTGGCCCTTATCATATCTGTTTTGAAAGTACACACATTGATAGGAAAAATAGTGCCTAATCAATTTTTTACATGAGGCCCAAATGATGTTAAACTAACAAAAAATCAACGCCTTGTTTATTTGTTGTTTGTTACCTATGGCTTTATTAGACTTCAATGCATACAAATTTGTCCAATTACCAGTAGAAAGAAAAAGACCATTAACCAAATCAAAATTACAAAAGGAAAAGACTAGACATTCTTAACAAAAACGATTAAAAAGGGCCTTAAAAACAAGTTAAATGAACTTGTTTTTAAACACCCTTTTGTATATTTTTCTTTTATAAAAACACTTAAATCAACCTTATATTCTTTTATATTAAATCATAATATAGTTGCACCTCTGTTTCTATTAATATATATTTAGAATATTTTATGAATAAAAAACGTATCTAGTAAAAATTTGTGATATTAAAAAAATTTAAATACAATAAGAAAAAAACTATATAAAAAATTATTCAATTAAAATACACGCGTTTTTCTAAGGTCGGGGAAATGAATAAGGAATGAATGCTTAATTGGATGGGATATTGTACCAGTCTCCAAAGACCACAATTTGAATAGACATTGCAAACTTGAATATACTAGGTGAAATTTAATAAGTTTCAAGGAACGTATCGTAAAGAGAGCTGGAAAAATGTTACCCATTTAATAATAACCAATTTTCAAATATTCTATTCAGGATATCTCAGCAACTTCTAGGAAGGGCACCTAGAGCACTCATAATAATCCATCAATGCAGGGTCAAAAATTAGAAATTATAAGATAAGTAGATACTAGGTAAGTAAATAAGAAGCTGGAATTTTGAACAGAAACATACACGTTTGTTGTATGAAAAGGACGAAAAATATTTTATTCAAAGTATTGTCCATTGCTAACTATAAATTTTCTCACCTGTCTGGCATGCGAATATATTTCCCAACTAAACACCTCAATCGTTTCCTTGACCAATTTAGCTGTGTGTGAAGGCTTTTTACCATCAAGCAAAATCACTGTTTATACTTGATGTATGGGTCGTTTTCACGCAAAATTAATGATTCAAATCGATCATCTGTTATCAGTAATTTTCATTATTATCAGTTTCGCCGGGTTTTAGCAGCTCATAATAGATCACACCCTTCTGATCCCACCTTCTTAAACCACACAAAGCACTCTCATTTATCAAAGAGCACACTCACGGACAAGCATTCGATGCGATTCTGTTGCACCTTTCTTCAAACGATAACATAAAAATTATTTGGGCTATTTAGGGCCATCCTCCTTAAACAATGCTTGCACTTCACCATCTTCAAACTTTTTCCTACACGTTCTTTGGTTCTCGCTTCAAAATCGTCAATTTAGAATTTTTTTTTTTAAGACCCTCAAAACACTATCAATTACTACTGTGCCCAAAAAAGTAAGACCAATGAGTTTTTTTTTTTCAAAAATTCTTTATTTATTCTTCCAAATTTATTTCATCGCCTTCAAGCTAATCCCCTCCGGACATAATGCACTTCTGCCAACTTTTTCTCAATCCTCAATGCATGCTAAAAAGTCATCGGCATGGATGACCTTCAAAGCGCGCGGCGATTCACGTTGAATTTTCTCAATCGACTCCACAGATGTCAAGGACAGTGGCAGCAAACTAAAAAAAAAAAAAAAGAAAGAAATTGAAATTCAATAAGTCCCAGAAATTTTATTGAAAATAGGTCTTACATTTTGGACACTATAGTATTAAGAGCACACTCAACATAATCTCCGACAAGTATTCGATTTTGCAGCACTTTTCTTCAAACGGCAACAGATCATCAATGCTGTCAGCAAATTGTAATTTTCAGGCACAAATTCGACGCGTTCAACGCTATAACAAACTATGTTGGGATATTAAATAGTATTGCTGCGATTTAAAACTCTTTGACAGATGCCAACGAATTTGAACAACACATTAGGAGAAAGTAAATAAAAGAAATTCATTTCTAAAACGAATAATAATGAAGAAGAACGGTTGGGAATTAGGAAAACATGAACATTAACAACGAATTAAAAAAAAATTTTTTTATTGATTCTGCACTCATAGAATAGATAAATACATCAATGTCAAAATTATTTCTATATTGCCAATATTTGGAACAGTAAAGCCACAATAATATCAGAAAATTGCAAGGAAAAGGAAACACTTAAACAATAACATCACATGGCGATACTAGCAAAGAAAAAACACATCCAGCACCATGCAACTTAAAGTTCACGTTAGACGGTGTGTCACTATAGTGTGCTGGTGTTGAATCCATTCATATTACTACAATTAATTTTCTTTATCATTTGGACACTTCCTAATGTTCCTACTAAGTACCCATAAGTGACAAGCGTGCCTAGAACACTGATGAGTAGAGATTTGTCAATTTTGTAAATGTCCCACAGGGTCAATGAAGGTTTCTGCTTCATCTGAAGGTGAGAGTAAAAATGAATTCACTGTAGTTACGTGGAAATCGCTCCGCGAAGCAACGGATGGCATCTCTGGCCAATTCCGCAGATTTATTGGCAGAGGAGGCTATTGATATTATGATGAATGTTAAAAGGAGAAATAAATCGTCCCTGCAACGCAATATATACTTACCAGAAAAGTGTGCGATAATATCATGAAATCATATGTAAACAAGAAGAGATATCATATTACTCAACAAAAACAGCAGTACTGCAAAAGACAGAGAATTATCCACGGACATCATTGCTGTGCTGATATCTTGATAGATCATGAAGAAAAAAAAGATGATTGTCTTGTAGAGTCTCATTTTTTAATTTCGAAACAAATTCGACTAAGAGAAGTTTTAAAGAATGACATATAAAATAGTAATATCCAGTAAATGTTATCATAACAATATTAAACATTTCCATCACAAAAATTTGGTTATGCCATGAATATATGTATAATAAATTTTGAACTCTTCTGATATAATAAGGGAATACGATTTTTTTTTTTGACATGAAATAAAACGTGTCAACTACTATGGATATAATACTCATAAATAAAATATATAAAGAGATCATATTTTTTTAGAGATTTACATGTATGCACTAGTTGTAATTTATCGAGAATCTTTGATAATTTTTGAAGCAATGGATGGATTTTGTACCGGTTTCGAAATATTGAGGCGTAAATAGAAAATCCGAGAAGGAAGATGATCACTGAAGCCAAATCACTTTTCGTTCCGAATTCGATCCACGTCCACGCAATTTCTAAAATGAGTGCAAAAACAAAACGAAAAATGAAGAGGTACTTTGGAGAGTTCCATAACCGCAAACAAAATTTAAACGCGCCACAATATCTTGGACAACTCAATGTATCCATACCCATGAAATGAAAAAGGTATAAAATGGGCACGAATGAATTTTCTAAGCAATATTCTCGCTTATTCATGACCATAATAATTTTAAATACAATTAACTGATATTCATTTTACTAATTTGTTGCTCGAATTTAAAGTAAAATATTTCACATCACCAACAGCAAAAATTATAAAAAAGATTTTTTTGTGAACAGTTGTTTTTGAATAAGTGAGAATTCCAGTCAGGTCGTACTAGTACCTTTTTTTTTTATGCGAATATTTTCAAAGTCGACTTTTGTGACCCTTATTTGAACGATATATATTGATATAGATTATGACTGCTGACTCCAATTTTGTTGAATTTGCTAATTTTCGGAACTGAGACAGTTCTGAACATGAACGATTCAATTTTTAGAAAGAACTGACCTTAATGCAGCTCTAAAGTCGTTCACGAATGAAAATTGTTTCCATCTCTTACTACAAAATTCAATTCAAGGATTTTTATTACATTACTCCTTTGCACATAAAATAGACACAATTATATATTATTGGGAAATGAATTAAGGTAACTTCAGAAACTTTTTATGTTTTTTTAATGATTTAGGCAAAATTTGATTCTTTTCTAATTTATAATTTAAAGAGAAATAGGATTATTATTACTTTCTGAAAAATGAAATGGGTAAAACATCATTCATAATATCATTATCATTCATAACAACATAAACATCATTCCATTTAAAACATCTATGATTTACGTATTTATTCATAAAAATAAATAAAGACTTCTGATTATTTGTTTAACATTAACTAAGCTTTAACATGATCTCACTGTATATCATGAAATATGAACATTATAACGAACCCAATAAAATGATGTCCTTTTATCTAATAATTAATTAAAATTTACATGCTCAAAACTTAAATGAATAATTGAACACTATATCATGTATATTTTAAAAAAAAAAACTGAAAAACCTTTTACATATTGAAAAGAATTTTTTTCCTACCGAGATTTTTTAAATATACAATTGATTAAACAATTAAATTCTATTCATTGCATAATTTAAATGAATGAAAAAAAACTGAAAAAAAAATCTACATATTGAAAAAATCAATTTTTTTTTTCCTTTCGCGTGTTTTTAGCAATGTTTTTAAATGAATTTTCAAGGATAATAAAGAAATGTAGCATACATATTCATTTGTTCTAACTGTTTTTATTATTCCGTTTTAAAGGTATCTAGATTTATATGTAGAAATAATTTGCTTCTTTTTTACATAATAGAGTTTTACATTCTTTCAGAAAGTAATTCAAAATTCATTTTTTATTTATTTAAAATAAAAATTTTCTCAGTAATTATTGTGATTTAAATCTCGCGTGTGACTCTAACAACATCTATTTTAACGATATCTTTTTTTAAATATAACATGTAGTTATTTTCCTCTTTTCGGTTTTGATGCAGTTTTAGTACTCTACAATTTTCATTCTAAAAGAGTCATTTGTTTTTACTCTTTTTTTTTTCTTTAATTTATTTTTACTCTTACTATTATGGTGTAATTTTCTAAAAATTGGTTAAAAAAGAATCGATAATAAGCTAGTTCTCGTTATACTATTTATGTTGTAATAGAGATAGCGTGTTCAATTTAAGATTTATTATTTAAAAACTCTTATTCCTTTTAATAATTTTTCAGGAAAATAGATAAATATAATAAACGTGCAGAGTTATCTGAATTCAGAAAACTATTTAATTTTTAAGCGTATTTTAAAACAAATTCGATTGCAAATTATATAACAGCAATAATAGATTTTAAATAAAATAAAATAACAATACTGGTAACGACAGCTTTAGTTTTGAACATTGCTCATTTTTCGTGGGATGCGTTATACGTTGTCAAACTTATCTTTATTAACATATCGAGAGTTTTTTTAAATTAAAATAATGAATTAAACTATCATAAAAATTAAAAATTCTGAAATTGAAAAAAGGAAAAAAAATATTGTAATATATAAAAATATATATAATAAAGATAATTTATATAAATATACATAGGGTGAATAATATAAAACGAACCAAAATAAAATTTAATAATGAGTAAAGGAAAATGTCAAGAAACATGCAAATTAATGCGTTAGGCTGTGTCTGAATATAACTTGCTGGAGTTGCATCCTTCCATAATACTGACTTCTCCGTTCTTAAGGTTTTGGACACTTCCTATTGTTCCTACTAAAGTACCATAAGTAACAAGTGTGCCTAGAACACTGATGAGTAGAGATTTGTCAATTTTGTAAATATCCCACAAGGTCAATGAAGGTTTTTGCTTCATCTGTAGGTGCGTGTAAAAATTTAATTCGTTGTAGCGCTGTGGAAATCGTTCTACTAAGCAAAGAATGGCATCATTGGCCAATTCCGCAGATTTATTGACAGAAGAAGCTATTAATATTATGATGAGTGTTAAAAAGAAGGTATAAATTGTCCTATAATGCAATATAAATTTACCAAAAAATAGCTTGTGAATTTCATGAAATCATATGTAAACAAAAAAAGAGAAAAATAACATATTATTCAATAGAAACAGCAATACCGGAAAAGAAAGAAAATTATCCACGGACATCATTGTTGTGCTGATATCTTGATAGACCATGAAGAAAAACTGATGATTGTCTTGTAGACTCTCATTTTTCAATTTAGAAACAAATTCAACTAAGAGAAGTTTTAAAGAACGGCATATAAAGTAATAATATCCAGTAAATGTTATAATAACAATATTAAACATTTCCGTCAACAAATAAAAACTTATACCATGAATATATGCGTAATAAATTTTGAATTCTTCAGATATAATGAATGAATACGATCTTTCATTTGACATGAAATACAGCGTGTCAGCTGTTATGGATATACAAATCATAAATAAGATATATAAAGATATGATTTTTTTTTAATAGATTTACATGTATGCACTGCTTGTAATGTATAGAAAATTCTTGACAATTTTTCAAGCAGTGGATTGATTTTGTACCGGTTTCGAAATAGTGAGATGTAAATAGAAAAACCTAGGAAGAAGATGATCCCTGAAGCCAAATCACTTTTTTGTTTTGAATTCGATCCACGTCCACACAATTTCCAAAATGACTGAAGAAGAAAATAGTGAAATAAAGAGAAACTTCGGAGAGTTCCACATCCACAAGCAAAATTTAAATGTGCGACAACATTTTGGACAACTCATTGTTTCCATACCCGTGAAATGAAAAAGATATAAAATGGGCACGAATGAATTTTTAAGCAATATTTTTGCTTATTCATCATCATAATTAGTTTAAATTCAATGAACTGAAATCCTAAATTGTTTCAAAATAGTATCACATAACGATACAATTGTGTTGCCAATTTTTAAAACAGATTTGTATAGTCCATGGCAGGCACGGGCTTGAACACTTTCAAATACAACACATATGCAAATACCAACTATGTTATGTTCACTTTACTCATTTAGTATTGCTGCGATGTTGCGAAATGTCGTTCCACGAACATACATTCCAGTCAGGTCAAGTTATTTTAACTTATGCGAATATCTTCAGTTGCATTTTATGACTTTTATTTCAACAAGTTATATTCATATGGAATATGACTGATGAACCCGATTTTGTTGAAATTGCTATTTGGGGGGTACTGAGATAATTCTGACTACCGACGATTAAAATTTTTAGGAAGAACAAACCTAAATGCAGCTCTAAAGTGGTTCACGAGTGAAAATATTTTCAATTCCGTAACAAAAAATTCAATGTATCGATTTTTATGACATGAATGAGTTTACAATTATATATTAATGGAAAATGAATGAAGGTAACATCAGAAACATTTTAAGCTTTAATGATTTCGGCAAATTTAATTTTTGTCTAATTTAAAATTTAAAGAGAAATAAAATTATTATTACTTTATGAGAAAATTGTAATGACCTTAACATCATTATATTAGTAAAAACATGCATGCTTAACTCATTTATCCATAAAAATAAAATAGATTTCTGTTAATGTTCTATTATTATTAACTAAGCTTTTACATGATCTTTATGTACATCGTGAAAAATGGATCCAATAAAATGATGATCTTTTAGCTATTATTAAAATTGACATGCTCAAACTACTCAGATTTATAATGGATTGAGCAATCTTTTCATGTATTATTAAATCTGTTAAATGTATTCTATCTGTTTTTATGATTCCGTTTTAAAAGGATTCTAATGGAATATGTTAACATAACTAGCTTGTTTTGTACATCATTTTCTACTGTGTTTTGCATACGCTTAGAAAAGAATTTGTTTCGTTTTTTATTTATTTAAAATATCAATCTTCTAAGTCATTATTATGCTTTGAATCTTGCGTGACTCTTTACATCTTTTTAATGATTTTTCTTTTAAATGTAATGACAGATATTTCTCTTTTTCTATTATGTTGCATTTTTAGTACACTGCAATTTTCATTCTAGAAGAGTAATATGTTTTTGCCCAGTGTTATAGGCATACATTTTCTAAAAATGGGTAAAACGAAGATTCGAAAATAATCTAGTTCTCATTATACATTTTATGTTGTAATAGTCTTAGTTAAGTTTAGATATATTATTTAAAAATTATTATTTCTTTTAATAATTAGATAGAATATAAAATAGATAACTATAAAAATATCCATTTTTTGTAGTAAATTTAAATTTTTAGTGCTACTAATTTAGATTTTCTATTTTGTTTATATTTATTATAATAATATTATCAAGAAATTTAATTTAAAATTATTGTGATGAATTTTGTAGTTTATTTTCACGTAATTCATCTATAATAACAATATATAAAAAACATTGTACGTGCAGAGTTATCTGAATTCAGAAATCTATTTAATTTTTAAAATTATATAATAGTAATTATAAAACTTTAAAAAATAAATAAAAATATTGGTAAGGATAGTTTTAGTACTGAACATTGTTTATGTTTTGGGTGTTTCATGTATCGAAATGATCTTAGTTTGTTATATATAGAGTTTTTTTTTTTAAATTAAAATAATTAGTTAAACTATCATTAAATTATTAAATTCTGGAAGAGAAAAGGAATAAAATATTATAATGTATAAAAATATATTTAATAATGTTAATTTATAAAAATATTAGGTAAAATCTATAATCCCGTAGCCTTTGTGCCAAATGTAGTGCATTCCTAATGTTCCTACTAAGTAGCCATAAGTAACAAGCGTGCCTAGGACACTGATGAGGAGAGATGTGTCAATTTTGAAAATATCCCACAGGGTCAATGAAGGTTTTTGCTTCATCTGAAGGTGCGAGTAAAAATTTAATTCGTTGTTTTTGTTTCTTTCTAATGCAGCTGGAAAACACCTTGAATGCCTTAAGGCAAGCGCTGCACAGACGTAGTCACTTTGCATTACCCGTGTAACTTGAAGATAAGCCACGGACGCGGAGTAACAATACCCCCGCACCGCTCTATGATCCAATTGGACCGGGACCTGCTTTTTAAAGTGGATTCCGAACCACTACAAACAACCATGGCACCGCTGGGACTCGAACCCGAAACTTGTGATACCGAGCGCCAGCCACTCGGCCATTCAGGCCCCTTTAATTCTTTGTAGCGATGTGGAAATCGTTCTGCGAAGCAACGAATGTCGTCTCTGGCCAATTCCGCAGATTTATTGACAGAAGACGATATTAATATTACGATAAGTGTTAAAAGGAGTCATAAATTGACCCTGCAATGCAAGATAAATTTAACAGAAAATTGTTTGAGAACATCATGAAATCATATGTAAACAAAAAGAGAAATAACATATCATTCAACAGAAACAGCAGTACTGCAAAAGACAGAACATTATCCACGGACATCATTGCGGTGCTGATATCTTGATAGACAATGAAGAAAAACTGATGATTGTCTTGTAGACTCTCATTTTTAATTTCGAAACAAATTCAACTAAGAGAAATTTCAAAGAATGTCATAAAAAGTAATAATATCCAGTAAATGTTGTCATAAAAATATTAAACATTTCCGTCAACAAAAAGAGTTTATACCATGAATGTATGTATAATAAATTTTGAGTTCTTCAGAGATATAATAAGGGGATACGATCTTTTATGTGACAAAAAATAAAATGTGTCAAATATTATGTTATAAAACTCATCAATAAAATATATAAACACATAATATTTTTTAAAGATTTAAATGTTTGCGCTACTTGTAATTTATAGAAAATCTTTGATAATTTTTCAAGCAACCGATGGATTTTGTACCTGTTTCGAAATATTGAGATGTAAATGGAAAATCCTAGAAAGAAAACGATCCCTGTAGCCAAATCCCTTTTGTTTCGAATTCGATCCACGTCCACACAATTTCTAGAATGAGCGTAAAACAAAAATGAAAAAAATGAAGAGGTACTTCAGAGAGTTCCATATAAACAAAAAAACTTAAATGTGCGACAATATTTTGGGCAACTCATTGTTTCCATACTCATGAAATGAAAAAAATATAAAATGGGCGCGAATGAATTTTCTAAGCAATATTTTGGCTTATTCATAATCATTCTTAGTTTAAATTCAATTCCCTGGTTTATTTCAATTAGGTTGAAGATTATATTTGCCTACTTTTATAAAATTATCTGTGTAGGCTATTGCTGGCTTCGGCTTGAACAGCTTGCGACAAAATATTGTGTGCGAGTTCCAATTGTACTGAGTTCACTAATTAGTTTTACGAATTCAAATATAAAATATATCCACTTACCGACATTCAAAAGGTTTCAAAAACCATTTTAATACTGATCTAAAGATGAGAAAACTTTTTCATAAGAGAAGTTCAGTACTGCTGTAATGCTCTACTCCAACTTGTTCAGTACTGCTGTAATGCTCTTCTCCTACTTGTTCAGTACTGCTGTAATGCTCTTCTCCTACTTGTTCAGTACTGCTGTAATGCTCTTTCTCCTACTTGTTCAGTACTGCTGTAATGCTCTTCTCTTACTTGTTCAGTACTGCTGTAATTCTCTTCTCTTGCTTGTTCAGTACTATTGTAATGCTCTTATCCTACTTGTTGTTCAGTACTGCTGTAATGCTCTTCTCTTACTTGTTCAGTACTGCTGTAGTGCTCTTCTCCTACTTGTTCAGTACTGCTGTAATGCTCTACTCCTACTTGTTCAGTACTGCTGTAATGCTCTTCTCCTACTTGTTCAGTACTGCTGTAATGCTCTACTCCAACTTGTTCAGTAGTGCTGTAATGCTCTTCTCCTACTTGTTCAGTACTGCTGTAATGCTCTTCTCTTACTTGTTCAGTACTGCTGTTTTTTTCGTTTCGCGTGTTTTTACCGAAGTTTTTTACACGAATATTTAATGACAGCCAAGGAATATAATGGAAATGTTCACGCATTCTATCTGTTTTTATTATTCCGTTTTTAAAAGGATCTATATTCATATACGTAAATAAATTTATTGTTTTTTTCGTCGCAGTGTTTCATGTTTTTTTGTAAAATAATTTGAAATTCGTTTTTCATTTATTTCAAATACCCATTTTCTAAGTAATTATAATGATTTGAATCTTACGTTACGATTACAACATCTTTTTAATGATATCTGTTTTAAATATAACAACAGGTAGTTATTTTTAGCTTTTATGTTTTGGTGTGTTTTTTAGAACACTATGATTTTCATTAAAAGTATAATTTTTTTTTACTCAGCATTAGAGTACCCACTTATCTAAATATGAGTAAAAAAAAAAGATTCGAAAATACGCTAGTTCTCGTTATACATTTTATATTGTAGTAGTTTTAATTTGTTAAAGTTATGATTTATTACAAATCTTTATTTCTTTTAATAATTTCGTTAAACCACTGACAAATATAAAAAAAAAAAATTTTTTTTAGGTAAAATTGATTTCTTTGTACACTGATTTGATAAATATATGTTTTTACTAAAATTTATCGAACGAATATTATGATGAACTTCAGGCAGAGGATTTCAAAGTATATTATCGAAACGTAACGATTTATGAAAAATAACTCTGTAGAGTTATCTGAATTGAAAAATATATTTACTTTTTTATTGTATTTTTAAACATATTACGTAGAAAATTATGTAATAGTAATTATAAAAATAAAAAAATTTAACTAACTAACAAGATTGATAATGATAGTTTTAGTATTGAACATTGCTTATTTTTTGATTGCTTAATATAACGACATGAATCCTTTTTCAAACAAAATAAAAGTATTACATGAGATATCATTAAAACTTATTAAATTCAGAAAATAAAAAAAAAAAGGAATACAAAATATTCAAATAAATAGAAAAACAATTTATATTAATATATATATATATATATACACTGGTGTCCAAAAGTTAAGCATAATTGATAATTATGTGAATAAAGAAGGAACTGTAAATCAGAATAGCGGGAAACGTGATATGCGAGTGTAAAATAGTTATAAAATAAGAAAGCAAATCAAAAGAACGATAATAATTAATTTTATTATCCAAACTAGCAGTTTGAAAGAAAACTGAGCATGGCAAGGGTTCACACTTTAAAGAAAACATTAAATAAAAATACTGATGCTGCAGTTTAATAAGGCGTGTGGTCACCTCTGACAGCCAGGCACGCTGCACAGCGATTTACCATACTTGCTATGAGATTGTGGGCTCAAACGGTTCCAAGCTTCTTGGAGGGCTCTCTTCAGTTCTGTGACGGAGCTTGGTGGGTGCGAAAGGCTGCAATTTGTCTCCCGAGCATATCTCATACATACTCGATAGGATTTAAATCAAGGGAGTTCGCAGGCCACGACATGCGCTGGATGTTTTCCGTTTCAAGGAAGTCATCAACCAGCACCGATCTGTGACATGGCGCATTATCATCCATGAATATTAAGTCAGGACCGACAGCACCTCGAAACAAGCGAACATAAGGCTCAAGAACTTCGTCTCAGTATCTCAAAGAAATGGAGGTCTGTGCGGCCGTCCATCATGATGCCTGCCCATACCATTACTCCCTTGATGGAAAATGATGTCTTTCCGTTATGTTTCTTTGTTCAAAACGGGTTCCACGTTCTCTCCATATCGTTACCCGACGAGAATCACTACTCAGACTAAACCGGGACTCGTCACTGAACATCACATTGGCCCACTCTCCCACACTCCAATGTTGATGTTTCAAACTCCAGTTCAAACGAGCGCGTTTATGCGCAGACGTGAGAGGAATGCAAACTGCTGATCTTCTGGCATACAGGCCAGCATGATTGAGTCTCCTGTAAACAGTTTCTCTCGAAATTCGTATTCCTGTGGCGACTGTGAGCGCCGAACCCAGTGCTCTGGCAGTACTGCCCCCTCTGACGTCGCTCACTTATTACCAGATATCGGTCTTGGCTAGGGGTTGTGACTCTTGGTCGACCTGATACTGATTGTCGGGTAACATCTCCCGTTCTTTGAAACCTCTGCCACAGTCTTGAGATCACAAACTGGTCCGCATTCAAAATTCGAGACACTTCGGTTTGTGATCGTCCGGATTCCAGCATTCCAACGATTCTTCCTTTCGCAAACATGTCCATTTGACGTCTTTTGTGCTATAATTCACCTTGTTTGATGGTTAACAACGTTCCTTCGCACAGCAGTTGCACGAAACTTGTCTGCTGCGTGAATCGGTTTCTCTGCGTTCCGACATGCGCAGGTGTTTCGCACAGGACGTAGTCGACTGAAAGGTTTTGCATAAACCCAATGTTTCTTCTTCACCCAATTAATATCCGCAAGAAATTTGGAATAATTTTACGAATATTTACTCCATGTTTTTCGCATTTTACGATTTATGCTTAACTTTTTGGACACCAGTGTCTATATATATTCTTAACAATATAAAGAAAAGCTTCAAAATTTAAAAATTTTATATAACAATGATGTTGGCTGATTAGGTATTGTGCGAAGAGTGGTGTGAAATTTGATAGATACATAGAAAGGACAATTTGTCACTACCAAAATATTTCTGTAATACTTCCTTTGTAAATACTTTCAGGATGTAACATGAACAGCAGTGATCGATTAGTTGTTTAAATATCCTTTATAATTTTGGTGTAACTCTAGCGTTTAACTAATTTTGTCCTATTAAAAAAAACAGGAAAAGAAACTTCCAATATACTACTGTGTCCAAAAGTAAGACCAAATTTTCCCTGGGTTTAAAATTCCCAGGGCTTATGAAATTTCAATTTTTCTTTCTTTTTAGGTTTCTGGCACTGTTCTTGATATCAGTGGGAAATTTTACGTCAAAATATTGATTAGTGTTTGAGTTACGCTTGACTTTGTGAGACGCTAAAACTGATTCCGGCGATTTTTGAAATGTCTGAATGCATTGAGCAAATAACTTGCATTCAATTTTGTTTGCGGAAACGCATAGAATGTTGCAGAAGGCATTCGGTGAGCATTACTGTATCGGAAAGAAATGTATAGAAGGGGTATAAATAGTTCTAAAGAGGTTGAGAACGCGTTGAAGACGAAGAGCCCTCTGGTCGACCACCAACCTCAACTGACGGAGCTCACGTCCAAAAAATTACAGATTTGGTGCTTGCAAACAATCAATTTATAATTACAGACCTTGTTGATGATGTTTGAATTTCAAACGAATGGGTCAATTCCATTTTGGGTCTCAAACGCGTCAAATCTCGGTTGGTACCGAAAACACTGAATGCGCCAGCTCACACTGCATTGATTCTTTGTGACTTTTCGCCAAAAATGAAATTTTGTTTGCGGAAATGTATAGAATGTTGCAAAAAGGCATTCGGTGAGCATTCCTATATCGGAATGATATGTTTAGAAATGGTATAAGAAGAAGGCAGTTCAAAAGAAGGCAGAGAACGCGTTGAAGAGGAAGAGCCCTCTGGTCAACCCTCTACCGACGAAGCTCACGTCTACAACAATTAAGGATTTGGTGCTTGCAAACCGTCGATTTACAATTAGAGACTTTACTGATGATGTTGGAATTTCAAAGGATCGGGGTTGGTACCGAAAACACTGAATGCGCCAGCTCACGTTGCATTGATTTTCGGACTTTTTCTCCAAAAATGAAACCCATATCGTTCCACTACCACCGTATTCATACCGTGCGAATTCTGCTTATTCCCTAAACTCAAAAGACCACTTCGGGAACACCGTTTTGAATCGATTGAAGAGATTCAACTTAAATCGGCGCGCGCTTTGAAGGCCATCCCTGCCGATGACTTTTCAGCATGCATTGAGGATTGGAAAAAACGTTGGCATAAGTGCATTGTGTCCGGAGGATTACTTTGAAGGCGACGAAAGAAATTTGGAAGAATAAATATTTTGAAAAAATTATAAATAATTGGTCTTCCTTTTCGGGCAAAGTAGTAAAATAAGACGTTGAAGATGCTGTAAATAAGAAACATTGAGGTGTTATAAATAAGACACATTGGAAATGTTATAAATAAAATAAGTATTTATTAAATTAAGCCATAACAACATTTGCATTACACACGATTGAGAGCTACAAATACAACATTAGAACGAGTAACAAAAATTTATAGTTGAGGTAATATAAAAAAATGTAAGGGAATTTCTTTTTGTTCTTAAAATAGTGTGATTTTTGTTTATTGTAAGCTGTTAAAAACAGATCTGAGTGAATTGGAAACATTGATATGGGAACATAAATATGTACGACATCTCAAATTCACATATGTGAATTTGACATTGTGAATTCACATTCTTGAGTTTTAGAAAGAATAAATATTTAATTTTTTTATGTGGTTTCTGTCATCAGATGATGACTGACAGAAACCACATAAAAAAATTGAGTTTTAGAAAGAAAATTGTGATATAAGAAAATGAAAGCGATATATTTATCTATTATATTGAAGTAGTAATCATTCAGTTTAATTGTTCTACAATAAAAATATCGACTGACATAAATTTGGTGGATTCTAGAATTTGTAAGGACAAAAAAAAAAAAAAAAAAAAATCGAAATATCATCATTACTTGTATAAGAAATGTTAATCAGGTGAACTTAATTACAAATAATTAATAATCACGCGAACTTAATACACATAATTAATAATCGGGTGAACTTAATTACACGTAATTAATAATCAGGTAAATTTAATTACACATAGTTTAAATTGGAAAACACTCCTTAAAAATATTTTTATAAAATTTGGTGGTTGGGAGGTGAATCACATTTCGTTTCTACGATTCAAAAAATGAATTCCATATTTTAAATCTGTATAAAATCGATGCATGGCAATGTTAACTGGACGATATATCAATTTTAGAAATATCAACATCGTCCAGTCATAGTACATATATTTTTTCGTTCCAATGCAGATGGCCAACACTTAGACAGCTTGGTCTTGGATGCCTTAAGGCAAGCGCTGCACAGACGTACTCACTTTGCCTTACCCAGGGGGCGCTTGTAACTTGAAGATAAGCCATGGACGCGGAGTAACACTGCACCCCGCAACGCTCTACGATCCTATTAGGACCGGGACCTACGGTTTAAAGTGGATTCCGAACCACTACAAACATCCATGGCACCGCCGGGACTCGCACCCGAAACCTGTGGTACCGAGCGCTAGCCACTCGGCCATTCAGGCCCTAGTACTTATATGTAGTAATGCAACTTTATTAGCTTTTTTGGACAATAGAGGGCGCCACGAATCAATACTTATACCTGTATTTGTATACAATTAATGCAAGGAAATTCATTTCAAACATCAGATTGTTTGAATTTGACGCATATCGTAGAGGATTTGAAGAGGCATAGTAACATAGAAATGAAAAAGGAAATAAAATAAAAATTAAATTATTATTAAGGATAGAAATATGCTTAAATGTAGTGTGTTCATTTAGGTTATGCAATCAAATTCTCTATATAATGCAGAGGTGATATTGCCAATAACATTTTTAAAGGCAAAACATTACTATTAGCTAATAGGTCGAGGGAAGGCCGCACTGACCAATTGAAATGCATCGATTTCATTACAGTACTTTAAAATATGCATTTTTGATAAAAATATTTGATGCAATTTTAATATTTACTTTCCCAATGCGGATTTTTTAATGAAATTTTTAATTACAATTAAATTGTATAATTGATAATTAAGTATAATTGATAAATTAAGTCATTTTATGTAGAAAATGCAAATAATAATAATAAAGTTTATTTTTCTTTTTTTTTTATTATTAATATATTTATTATTGATATTATTATTATAATATTTATTATTGATATTCTTAATATTTATATTATATATTTATTATTTATATTTAGTAATATTATTATTTTTCTATTATATTTATTATTATTAATATTCTTTAATATTTTTCAATAATAATAATAATTGAATGACTGTGACAACGACACTTTGAGAATATCAGAAATAAAAAAGGATTAACAAAATGAATGTCTTCGTTACATTTGTCGTTGACAATGAATGTATAAACTGACACCGAATGTAAATATAAAAATACATGCAAAAATGAATACCACATAAAAATCGAGGCATTATAATCTAGATTATTGGAGATAAAAAATTTTTTATTAAAAACTTCAAAACAATACATCGAATTTTGCGATTGAATCACAGTGACCAGTCCTAATACATATATGTATTACTACATATTCCTTACTACTTTATTAACATTCTTGCACGGTAGATGGCGCCACGAATCTGTATCTATACTTACAACTACAGTCAATGCAAGGTAATTCGCTTATATCATAAAATAAATACATGGAAAAAAAACAATTTTATACACCTCATTTTATAAATTAATGGTTTTATGTCAAAAATCGAAAAGTATTTAAATAACAGAGATTAAATGTCATTTTTTTTATTACAACACATTAAATTGTCCTATTCAATGGCTTTGTGGAAAAAATGCTCGACTCGAATATAAGAAAACTCTGGTTTGATTTTGTTGATGGAGTCTGTAACAGTTTTTTTTTTCAGAAATTAGTAGACTCAATAGCAAATGAGACTTCTCCATACCGCATTGACAATCCTACTGTCTGTTGCGATTCTACTGTGATTTCTCTAATTTAGAATACGAAGTCTACTGCTGTGCAAAAAGTACTAAAATTCCTTAACTGGGTATCTTTATATGAAATGAGAGGTATGGAAAATATTTAAAACAAGCTATCAACGCCAACAGAAAGACATGTTTCTCAACTACTGCCTATGAATGATGAAGCTTTTTTTTCCCTCTAATGCTGCTGGTAAGATAGAGATAATTATCTTTATGCCATAAGCAAGGACTGCACCGCTGTTACCCATTTAGCACTACCCATGGTGCCCGTACAGCTTGAAAACATGCTACGAACGCGAGTAACACTACGCCCACAATTCTCTACGATCATATTAGATCGATTCCGAACCATTACAAACATCAATGGCACCGCCGGGACTCGAACCCTGTGGAACCGAGCGCTAGCCACTCGGACATCAGACGCTACGAATTACGAAGTAAATAATAGAAAATCTTGCGAAATGTAAGCGGAGAGTGCAAGAATGTTTTTGAAAATTTTACTTCTAATATCAATATTTAATGACTGCCCTAATAATCCTCAAAAGGGCCTTGAATACGCACATATAAACAGTAAAAATGAAAATACTGTGATTTCAGCGAAAACCATTACAAGTAATCTATCACAGCAATGAAAAGAATTTGTAATTTGTAGTGATACTTAGACCAAAGCTATTTCAACAAATATATATATATATATATATATATATAAATATAATGGGGCTCTATCACCTTAAACCCTTTGAGATACAAATTAATTTTTCCTCATTCCCAGTCATCTGGACCAAATTAATTTACCCTCATTCCCAGTCGTCTGGACCGAATTAATTTTCTTTCACTCCTAGGGGTCTAGATTAAATTAATGTTCCTTCACTCCCAGTTTGGTAAAAAATTAATATTCCTTCCTTCCCAGTAGTCTGGACCAAATTAATTCCCCTAAATTCCCAGTAGTTTGCACCAAATGAATTTTCCCAGTAGTTTGCACCAAATTAATTTTCCCAGTAGTTTGCGCCAAATTAATTTTCCCTGTAGTTTGCGCCAAATTAATTTTCCCTGTAGTTAGCACCAAATTAATTTTCCCTGTAGTTTGCACCAAATTAATTTTCCTGTAGTTTGCGCCAAATTAATTTTCCTTCATTCCCAGTAGCCTGGACCAAATTAATTTTCCTGCATTCTCAGTAGTCTGGATCAAATTAATTTTCCCTCATTCCCAGTAGTCTGGATCAAATTAATTTTCATCAGTAGTCTGGACCAAATTAATTTTTCTCATTCCCAGCAGTTTGCACCAAATTAATTTTCCCATTCCCAGTCGTCTGAACCAAATTAACTTTCCCTCATTCCCAGTAGTCTGGATAAAATTAATTTTCCCTCACTCCGCGTAGTCTGGATCAAATTAATTTCCCTTCAATCCCAGTAGTTCGAACCAAATTAATTTTCCTCATTTCCAGTAGTCTGGATCAAATTAATTTTCCTCAGTAGTCTGGACCAAATTAATTTTTCTCATTCCCAACAGTTTGCACCAAATTAATTTTCCCTCATTCCCAGTCGCCAGGACCAAATTAATTTTCCTGCATTCTCAGTAGTTTGGATCAAATTAATTTTCCTCATTCCCAGTAGTCTGGATCAAATTAATTTTCATCAGTAGTCTGGACCAAATTAATTTTCTCATTCCCAGCAGTTTGCATCAAATTAATTTTCCCTCATTCCCAGTCGTCAGGACCAAATTAACTTTCCCACATTCCAGTAGTCTGGATAAAATTAACTTTCCCTCACTCCACGTAGTCTGGATCAAATTAATTTCCCTTCAATCCCAGTAGTTCGAACCAAATTAATTTTCCCACATTTCCAGTAGTCTGGATCAAATTAATTTTCCTCACTCCCTGTAGTCTTGATCAAATTAATTTTCCCTCCTTCATAAAGTTTGGGCCAAAATAATTTTGCTTCATTTACAGTAGTATGGATCAAATTAATTTTCCTTCATTCCCAGTAATCTGGAATCTCAATAACAATAAATATTCATTATATTGTTTGGAAAATGAAGCTACGAATTCCTCTAATTATAGTATTGCAACCCTAAAGAAATTGGCGGAAAATTGGCGAAATATTCAGGGTTGCAAGATTGGCAACTACCTCAAGGGTACATTATCCTAGATTTTAACCTCTGATTGATTCTGTTGTTTGATTTTGATGCTGATGTTGTTCTGATGTTTGTTTTCGTCATTCATTTGATAAGAATAAGTATGGTATCCTCCAACAAAGGATATATCAGAATAAAATGTAAGTTATTCTATGTAATTTTTTTTTTTTTTCCTTTTTAAATACGTTTATTTCATTATTCGAATTCGGCATCGTAAACAACATAAAATTTTTTCAACCACAATCAGGGATTTTTTTTTTTACAGAATTCCTGATTGGGGAATTATTAAGTTTATTATTCCATTATTATCTTTGTCTAAATGATACATTTATATGAAATATAATTCCACATTATAATTTGACGATAAAGCGATTAAATTTGGTGTAAAAACAATTTAGGAACAAAATTTTGGTAAAATAATGATATATTGTGGAGTTAAAGTGATGATGTGTGGCCTAAAAGAAAACATTAAAATTTTTCCATAATAGTGGTAAAATTTTGGCGATAAAGTGATATAAATTGGCGTAAAGGTAATTTAGACATAATTTTTTGGCATAATAGTGCTAAATTTCTGAGTAAAAGATATAACATTTGGCGCAAAAGTATTAAAGAGTTTTTTTAGTGATCAAAATTTGATGATAAAGCATTAACTTTTGGCGTAAAAGCAAAAAAACAAAATTTGCTTAGCAAAGAAGTTTGGCAATAAAGCGATAATGTGGGCGATAAATCATTTCAAGGATTAAAAGTTTGAGAGGATAGTGATGATATTTGGCGCTAAAGCGATAAAATTTGGCTTATAAGCACTTTCAGGAATAAACTATGTAATAGCTGTTTGGTTACTAATGTCGGAGTAATAGCGCTGTTTGGCGATAAAATTTGGCGAAATAGCATTTTATGATGACACCGAACTTTCGGCAGCCATTTTGTTTGTTTACTTGGCGGTTTGGCATCCCAGTGAAGAATTTTGGTGTAATATCATTTTTACCGCGAAAACTACCTGATTCATTCATTATAATGCTTAGTTAGCGATTTGGGTTAAAATCTAGCATACTGTACCCCTGAGGAAGTCGCCAATCTTGCAATCGTGAATATTTCGCCAATTTCTTTAGGGTTGCAATACTATAATTAGAGGAATTTGTAGCTTTATTTTCCAAACAATATAATGAATATTTATTGTTATTGTGATTATATTATTATTTGCAAAATTTTTATTTGCGGTAAATAAGAACAGAAATATATATTCTTTTAAATAAGTATTCCAATAAATTATTGATTATTAAGAACTTATTCTTACAACGTACGTCGGTCACTGATTCAGAACATAAACAATTTTTATGAAGTTGCCACTCAGGAAAGTAAGAAACAAACAAAAAAAAACGATTTTTTTATTTATTAATAACTTATATTTTATTCTTAAATAATTAATTTCATTTTTAAAGAAGTTCGTTTGGGAATTCGCTCGGAATATTTGAAGCTTTAGCTTTTTAGAATGTTAGTTAACGTTACAATTTAAATTTATAATAATTAAAATAAATTAATATTAATAAAATAATGTGTCCGGAACATTTAATAATTATCTGGCAGAGTGCATGTGGCGGCGGCAGCACAAATGTGACATTCTCAAAATATTTTATGATTTCACAGATGGAATAAAATGTTTGTTTCCACCACAGAGGAAGGACATACCACAATAACAGGTAAGTTATTCTCTAGTTTTTTTCTTCTTTCTTTTGTTAATATTAATTTATCATTCGAATTCGGCTTCGTAAAGAACATGACTCATTTTTTGACATTACAAAAAAAAAAAAAAAAAAAGAAGTGGCGAATTAGTGAATAACTTTGGCTAAATTTTATCGTATCGAAATTTTATCAATTAACAGCGATTATTATCTTTGTTTAAACGATACATTTTTGTGACTTAGAAAAATAAAAATTCCACATAATAATTTGGCGATAAATCGATTTAATTTGGTGTGAAAGCAATTTAGGAATAAAATGTTGACAAAATAATGATATATTTTTGCATTAAAGAGGCAATATGTGGCCTAAAAAAGAAAACATTAAAAAGTTGACATAATAGTGGTAAAAATTTTGCGATAAAGCGATATAAATTGGCGTAAAGGCATTATAGATATAGTTTTTTTGGCATAATAGCGCTAAATTTCGGCGTAAAAGCGGTATCATTTGGCGGAAAAGTATTCCAGAGATAAAAAATTTTAGTGATAAAAATTTGGCGATAAAGCATTAACTTTTGGAGTAAAAGCACCTCAAAAAACAAGATTCACTTAGGCTATAAAGCGATAAATATTGGCGATAAAGCATTAACGTTTGCATTTCGAGGATTAAAATTTTTGGCAGGATAGTGATAATATTTGGCGTTAAAGCGATAAACTTTGGCTTCAAAGCCTTTTCAGGATTAAACTTTGACGTAATAACTATTTGGCTGCTAATGTTGGCGTAAAAGCACTGTTTGGCTATAAATTTTGGCGAAACAGAATTTTACAATGACACCTAACTCCGGCAACCATTTTGTCTGTTTACTTGGCGATCTGGCAACCCAGTAAAGGATTTTGGCGTAATATCATTTTACCGCTCAAACTACCTGGCCCATTTATTTCTATGCTTACTTACCGACTTGGCAACTTGGCGATGCGTTTGGTTGGCAATGCGTATTATATTCATGATATCACTAGTTTATATTGTTAGTGGGATTCATTTCAATTGTTTGTTAGCTGTTATGCTTAAGTTAAATTTTCTGCGTATTATGCTTGTCATTAAGCTTTACCTAGCAAGTCAATAAAATCGAGTTATTATCATTCTGCGTTTTTTTATCCAACTTATTACAGCAACAATAAGCTATTCGCTGTCGCGGGCCGGATGGATGACATTGGCGGCCGGATGGATGACATTGGCGGTCCGGATTTGGCCCGCGGGCCGTAGTTTGGAGACCCCTGGGTTAGAGAATCTTCAAAACCACCTGTTCACTTCTGGAACAAGGCGTGTTCGAAATGATTAGATACAGAAATACGTTCAATATTTAATTCATTAAATACATCTTTATTTCCCTTTAGAATAATAATTCCTTCTTTAATTATTTCTACTGGCAATTATTTCTTGGCAAAAATTTCTTCTTGCAAAAATATTCCATGTAAATAGCGGTTTAAGAACATCGAGTTGAAATCCCACAAATGACAAAGCATTTGTTTTTGCATTAATATTGATTTACCGTTGCGAATTTTATAATCTAATCAAAAACTTTCTTCGGGTGTAAACTTGGGCCAAATCGTTAATAAAATACATGTATTTTTTGAGAATTTCAAGTTAGATACATACATAGAAAATTACATTTTTAATTATCCTTAAGAATATTTACTATTTTAGAATAAAATAATTCTCACTGTATTATTATCCAGATAGCTGTGAGTGGACAAGTGTACCACAATGAGATTATTAAAGGTGAAATTACAACCCTACGCTGACCGCTGCAGGGAATTCGTAAGGAAAATCGAAACTTCTGAAGAGATGGAACTTATTTTGTAATTCATTTCTTGTTAGTTACTTTTCGAAGTAGTAATTGTAAATTCTTATGTTAAAATTTTATATTTGCTGTTAGATAATGATTATTAATTTTCATTTGTTAAATTATTTAACGGCAAGAAAACCATTAGAAATATACAAAATTTGAGCATTTTTAGAGCTGGGTTGATTTTTGACTGTTTGGTATCCTTATCCTATTCGTGCAAAAGTATTTGCCAGTCAAATTTAAAAATTAAATCAATTTCTATATTAAAATTGCTATTTTTAAATGGAAATTTAGAAGGCAAAAATATTGATCTTAAAAATGTTTTCCTTTTTACAAAAGTTTTAGTATTTAAATGTAAATAACTGTTTAAGAACAACGAATTGAAATTAAAGAAGTGTTAATCCGAAAAGAAAATAAAAGAAAGGGAAATCCAAAAATAAATGAAGAAATTTATCCGATATACAAATGCAAGTATAAAAAGCTGCTCTTCCAAATATTTAAAAAAATTTAGCATCGCAGATTGTTGCATGCGTTATTTTTAAGATATTGAATGTTTAAAATTGCACGTGGCATTCTATTATTTTTTCACTACTTTTTGTCTTTTCTCTTAATAGAGAATTATTAAATGGATTTGTTATGGAGATAATGAATTTATTTTAATTTCAAAATGAATGTTTCTTTTCTTTTTTTTTTTTTTCAATTGTAAATTCTTATGTTAAAATTTTATATTTGCTGTTAGATAATGATTAATAATTTTCATTTGTTAAGTTATTTTTGTATAAACCAGAAATGTTCTTTTAACAAAATTAAGGAATTGTAATCCTGTAAAAATATAATCACACGATCTTTAACTGGCTTAAAGCTATAGCAATTTAAATAAAATAGACAAAAATATATTCAGGCATCATATATTATGCATCTAAATATATCCACCTCCTTTATGCATTTTTTCTTCGCGTTGAAAGTTAATTTATAAAATCTTGTTCAAAGGTATATCGATATATTGCTGCTCTGTTTCTATATATACATCATGGTTTATAACAACATCACCTGGTCTAAAGAAACTAAGTACTTAGGAATTATCCTCGATAATAAACTTAACTACAGATCGCATATCTACAACCTTAGAAATAAATTCAATACTCAATTTAGAATTCTCTACCCTTTAATCAATAGAAATTCAGCTTTACCTCTTAATCTCAAAATTCTAATATATCTCTCTTATCTTCGTCCAGTATTAGCTTATGCAAGCCCAGTTTGGGGTTCTGTCGCGCGTACAAATTTTGAAATTATTCAAAGGCTTGAGAACAAAACTCTCAGAATGTTAACGAATTCACCCTGGTACTTTCGTAATGACGATATTAGACGAGCTCTCTCGATTCCAAGTTTAAGACAATTTGTTCACAAAATTTCTACTAAATTCTATAATGATATGCGAAAATTAATAACCCTGTATTAAATATCCTACAAAATTACGATTATGATATTTCTTCCCGCAAACATAGCAAAAGACCTCGCACTGTTCTAAATATTTTAAATTAATTCCTTACAACTGCCTAGACGAAAAAAAGTTCGCTTTTCTCCTAATTTGTCATTCGGGGTTATTACATGCAACTGATTCCATCAACATCTACATTTTTGATATTTTTCATTTTATAATTTTATTAAATAAATAATTCTCTTTTAAAAAAAAGGGCA